>JAJONR010001882.1:0-106194 GCA_029582245.1 Solanum etuberosum | reverse complement strand
CTTTCTGTGGAACTTGTGATTGATGAATATTGAGTTTGTTGTTGAGAATATGTAATTGTTAGAATGTTGTTGTTGAGCTGTGAGCTATGTAAATTGTGAACTGTTAGGTTGGACTGGTTTTATGCAAGTTGTAGTTGTGGAGGTTCGGTTGGGGTGTAAGGAGTACCCGTATTCTATTCCCTTAGCTTATGTTTAGAAGTTTACTTGTTGAGTACCGTGTGGTTTGGTACTCACCCCGTGCTTCTACATTTTTGTAGGTTACTAGCCGGATCTTTGTGATACTCTTTCTTTTCTCTTCTTGTCCGAGGCTTCTTGTGGAGGTTGTGAGGTAGTTGCTTGTCATCTCAGCAGACCTTCTTACTCCTATTTATGATCTTGTTCTATTCTAGAAACAAGGTCATTTGAGACTTGTGTTTTTCTTTTGAATCAATTGTAATACCTTAGAGGCTTATGCACGTGACAATCATATTTTGGGGGTATTTTTGAGTTGATTATAAAATTTCCGCATTTTATTGTAATGGTTGAGTTTTAAGCTGACTTGTCTTGGTAGAATAAGACGAGTGCCATCACGTCCATTTTTGGATCGTGACAGAGAGTTCTCTCTCTTCCTGGCAGTTGAAGAGTTCTAAATGGGAGCATTCATGTGTTCCCTTACCATCATTACTATTATTATGCTAATATTATTGTTCATGCTAAAAGAGGTTTAAAATATGAAAAAGTAAACATGCGAAGAAGCAAAGAAAATTCAACATCTATTATATATAAAAATAATAATTTAATTATGTATAAATAATATAATTTTATGAAGGGAATTCAAATAAATCTCTTGTTTAATTGACCCAGCTTAACTCCGCTCCTATTGGGTATGGTGTTTATAATAATAAATTTATAGCATAAATCAAATTAATTAATTTAGAACGATGGAAAGAACCAATTGCACACCCCTAAATAAGTTGAGTTGTTAAAAATTCTTGAAATCATGATACGTAAATGATAGAACGAAAACATTTCTAGCATCTGAAAAAAACACTCACACATGAAAAAGTCCTCCAGGAGAAAGAAATCTGCTCTATATTAGCAGGAAATATATTTCGAAAACGATTTAGAAATATTCATACATATATTTGTATATGTATAAGTATAATTCAAAGATGTGTAAATTATAATGATCAAAATCAGGACTTAGTCCAAATTTTGTATCTATATTAGCAGGAAATATATTTCAAAAACGATTTAGAAATATTCATACATATATTTGTATATGTATAAGTATGATTCAAAGATGTGTAAATTGTAATGATCAAAATCAGGACTTAGTCCAAATTTTGTATTGACGGAATCAATAAAAAAAATGTATATATATATATATTATTTGAAAATAATGGGAAGTAATCTTTTTCTTCGTTTCAATATATTTGCAATATGTTCAATTTGATTGGACATCAAATCTCTAAGAAAGAATTTAAAAGATTTGATATTTATATATTAATAATTATATGATTATAAATTATTTTATTAAAAATAAAAGTAAAGAATTAAAATTAAATTATTTTTAATCAATAAAAAAGTATAATACTTTTTTTTAAAAAAATCAATAAAAAAGTATAATATTTTTTTAAAAAAATAAATTCAACAGCAAAACATAACACATAAATTGAAACGGAAAAACTTTTACATTACTCATTTGACGATGATTTATGTGTACAACAAAAAGTTAGGGGAGAATACAAAGACGATGACTGTTAATTAGTAGTATAGCTTTGGTAGGTGTTTCTTGTGGTGTTGATGATTTCCCTCTCACCAAACCAAACTCCATAATACTTGTCTATAATATCCAACCTTCTTTTTCTCCAACTTTGGTCATTATTTGCCAACTTGCCAACTACCACTTACCAACTCGAGTTTATCTGAATCTAATAATTTTTTTGTATAAAATATTACTCTATTTATTTTAAAATAACTAATATTTTTACCTTTTCATTTTATTTCAAAGTAAGTAGTGTTTCAACATAATAAAAAATACATTAATAATGATTTTTCAATTTTGCCCTTATTTAAATAACGAGTTTTACGTACTAAAGCAATTACATTAAAGAGTTACATCTTTTTTCAAGTGATTTATTAAGGATAAGTTAGTAAAGTATATTTTACTTTTTAGGAATAAGTAGTTTTATTAAGGGGTGTGTCCAAGCTAAAATTTGTTTGTCTGATTTTAAAAAATTTAAAGAAGATTTTCAATCATGTAATCTTAAACTACAGATATGTTTGAAATGTACCAAAATGTCCTTTAATCTTATGATTTTAACATGTCACGTGAAAAGTTATAATTAAAGAGTTGCTAAACAAAGAAAGAGACATTCTCTTTAAACGAATTGAAATGGAAAGTAAAATAAACAAATTGAAACAGAGAGAGAGAGTAATTTATGTATAATAATTTACTAAAATTGCAAAATAATAGATTTGAGACCATAATATTAAAAATTAAATTTCATAGAGCTTAAATCTTGAATCCGCGGGTAGCTAATACCAACGATCTTTGAATGCTTCTCTAGCTTATAACTTGTTAGTTCCCCTATACATGCATACATATCTTTGTTCTGCTTATCCTTATTTCTTCTCTCTCCTTTTTTGAAGCACAAACACAACAATGGCTCCGGCTTCAAATTTTAACTCCATCTCTAACACTGTGTGTGTCATGGATGCCTCGACTCGTCTCGGCTCGGGCCTTGTCAAGCGGCTTCTCACAAATGGCTACACTGTTCATGCTGCTGTTCAAAATATTCATGATGGTTCGTTTTTTTATTTTTACCCCTCCCTAGGAGCTCCCCTTTTTTAATAACTCGAACCTGCAACGTTAAGGTTGGAGGTGGAGATCAATGCTTACCATCTGAGCAACACCTCTTATCGATGATTCGGTAATTTATTTGGGTTTCTTTAATTAGGTGGTCATGGTGAGTTATTGGATGCATGTGACATGAAGAGACTTAAGAATTTTCATTTGGACCCTTTTGATTATCATAGTATAGTTGATGCTCTAAAGGGATGTTCTGGCTTGTTTTACTCCTTTGAACCTCCAAAGGACCAGTCATTCACTTATGATGTACGTATATACGTTCACTCTTTTTCACCATTTTTTTTAGTTTAATTAATTATTATATGCACATTAGCTTAATTTTTTTTTTATGTCCGTATCACCTTTATATTCTATAGTAGATAGTATGATTTAATTATTTTTAAGATTACAAATCTTATATTTAATGTGACTCTCAATCTCAATCTTATGTGCGGTGTATAAATGCTTGATTAAACTATAGTCTGATATTAATTTTAGTTGTTGGCAAAAAGTAGGAAAAAGAAAGAAAGGGAAATTAGAAATGTCAAGATTTAACATACGTTGTTTTAGGCAATAAATTGCTAGAGCACTCGTGAGATAGAAGACCAATCATGTAGACACAAAATGTAAGGGAAATCATTTCGACTTTTTTTTTCTCCAAGGGAATATTAGTAGCTCAGGTAGTTGACGATCTGAACTTTCACCTTATTAGTGATGTTTGATTTCCTATAGAGATCAAATAATATGAAACTGAGGAAGTACTTGAGCTTAGCAAGAAAATTCTCCAAACCATTTGTGAGAAGTAGTTGAGCGATAATTGAAATATTCAACAGCGTACCCCAATTAATTGATGTGTCAATTATCGGTGGGACACTAAGTCGAAACCTAGCTAGATACAAATTGAATAGGAAAAAAAAAGATCTTTCAAATTTCACATATATAAAAGCTAAGATTTCTTTTAAAAAGATTATAAAATTATAAATAAATTTGTAAAGGGCAGATTTATATCACGTTCTTGCTAAGTGCCTAAGTTTATTAGGTAACCCAAACCGCAAAATAATGAAATTCGTATGAACTTTAGTGTATATAAAATTAGGTTTGTAATTAATGTTTATCCCCACAACATCTCCTAACAACTCAAAATACACCCTGGAAAGCTCAACAAGCCTGCCTAATTGCTCACCCCCACCTACATATGCATGCAAGAAAAATTACTGTTAATAATAATATCTTTTAAGAAAAGAAATTGAAATTTAATTATGGTATAGAATAAGTATATTAGTGTTGTTTTTGTTTCCACCGGTGTCCCGTGCGCACATTAAAGCCCGATTAAATTTGAATTCGCATAAAAAAATCTCATATTGGGGTAAAGATCTCTCTAGGAGACTCCGTAGACTTGAACGCAAGACCTTTGGTTCAAACTCACACTCATTATTATTTGGGCCCTACAACTACCTTTTTGTTGTATATATAGATGCTAGCTAGCTAGGTAGCTTTATACAAAGTCCTTGAATCAATTAACTCTTCACATACCAAAATTGATCTCTTTATATAACAAAAATCCAATCAATAGATCAACTCTCTATTATTTGGATTGTTATACTCTCCCAATTGAGAGCAATTTGGACATGAATAGTGCAATATGTGTAATGGATGCCTCAAGTTGTCTAGGTACAAAACTTGTTAAATGTCTTTATCAGAGAGGATATACCGTTCATGCAGCCCTTCAAAATTATGGTTAGAAACATTGTTACTTCTCTTTTTAAAATTTCCCCTTTTTCTATTCATTAGTTTTCTTCCGGATTGATTTCTCAGATGGTTAGTACTCAAGTAATAGTTATTATCTCAGAAGATCACTATTACTTGAGTGACAATATGAGAGATTAACTCGTTTTCTTCCTTTTCTACTCTCATATTAGGCGAATCATCGTTGTTCTTGGACGAACTTGAATGTGATGATGGTGATGATATGATGAAGAAATTGAAGATTTTTCAATCGGATCCTTTTGATTATCATAGTATTGTTGATGCTTTGAAGGGTTGTTGTGCTCTCTTCTATTCCTTTGATCATTCCACTTATGATGTACGATTACTCTTGATTTACTCTGAAGATTATGTGATTTAATTTGTGTTTCGAGTCTTAACTTTTATGTTAGGTCGTGTAAAAAGTTATTGTCGTCCATTAAAAAGTAGAATTAATAACTTGAACATAAGACAGATTATCAACTACAACAGGTTAGCATGAGATATTTGCTCTTTTATTTGCGTTTCAATGATTGATAATATTGTTAATATATGAAACTAGGGTGTTGACTTATCAATACTTTTCTACTATCCTACTTCGAATTTTTTTCTTTTGAGTGGATGATATATCAGAAATAGTCTTTTTATCCCGTGGCAGGAATATATTGGAGAAGTGGAGGTGAGGGCAGCACATAATGTAGTGGAAGCATGTGCACAAACAGACACTATTGAAAAAGTTGTGTTCACTTCTTCAGCAACTGCAATTATTTGGGGACATCATGAAAATGATCAAAACTCTGCATCCATGCTTCTTGATGAAAGACATTGGAGTGACATCAACGTTTGTCGTAATTTCAAGGTATATATGCCAACATACATTATATTGAGAGGATGTAAGTAGACGTTTGATCATGTTTTATTGTGAAATTTAAAAGAAATTAATTTTTATTTTCACAGTGATGATATTTGAAATCCAAAAAATTAAAGTTAAATTGTACCTAATTGAATTAATTAAAAGTTCATGTACATGTACTGACCGACTTGAGCAAAAGTTTATCGTGAATACTACTACTTGTGCATGATGTTCAACTAGAAGACTTTCGTATAAATTATTTTAATATGCGAATTATTAAATGCATGCTTAAAGTTCAAACTATGTTAATTAATTGTAATTATCATGGTTAAAGTGATAAATTAGAGATATTACTCCCTCTGTCTCACTTGTGTGTCCTATCTAGCTACTATTTGAAGAGTAAAATGATTTTTAAAAAAATATTAACTATGTATACTAGTTACTTATACAATATGTTAGCACAAATTACTTTGATGTAACATACCCAAATGAATCGGTAACAACTTATTTATCCCACAAAAATAAGAATAAGATCTACGCATATTTCATTTTTCTCAGATCCCACTAATGAGATCATTCTAAATATGTAGTTAGTACTGTTATTGTAATTTACACAAATGTATCGATAACAGCCTCTCTGAAGAAGCTAAGATCTGTGTATATACTATTATTTTCAGACTTTACTTGTGCGATCATAGTTAATTTTATTTGTCATGAAAATGGATAGCTATGGCATGCATTGTCAAAAACACTAGCAGAGAAGACAGCATGGGCATTGGCTATGGACAGAGGAGTCAACATGGTTTCAGTCAACGCAGGACTATTGATGGGTCCTGATCTAACGATCAAAAATCCATATCTTAAAGGAGCTGCTGAGATGTACGAAGATGGAGTGTTTGTGACCGTTGATCTTGATTTCTTGGTGGAGGCCCACATTTGTGTTTATGAAGAAATTTCAACTTATGGACGCTATTTATGCTTTAATCACATCATTAACCAAACTGAAGATGCTGTTAAACTTGCCAACATGTTATCCCCTTTGCCTTCTTCACCTCAAAGGTACTACTACTCTACATATTTTGTATCTTACTACTTTGCTATTCCCTCGGTCCCAATTTATATGAGTTAGTTTGACTTGATACGAAATTGAAGAAATAATTTTTTTTTGAAACTTGTGGTCTAAAATAAGTCTGATGAATTTGTGTGGCTAGAAATCATTTTATTAAGGACAAAATAAGCATTTTAAAGTTAAATTGTTAAGTACTAAATATAGAAATGTATTATTCTTTTTGCGACTGACTAAAAAGAAAAGTAAGTCATATAAAATGAGACAGATGGAATATTATATTTTCTTACTATCATGTTTCAAATTGTTTGCCTATCTATTGAGCTGAAGATCTATCGGAAATAGTCTTTCTACCCTATAAAAGGTAGAAGGGGAAGGTTTGCGTTCATAATAGAATTATATTCGTATATATGCTATTGTTGTAAATAATTATGAAGATTTTTTAAATTTTATAGGTTAAATGGTCTGTATGTATAGTTTCTTTCAAAAATTGCAGATCATTAATATCTTGGTGATGATCTTTGAACGCAATTCTTGAATATCAACGTTGTTGTCTATGATAATTGAGGTAATTAATATGATGATATGGATCTCATACAATTTTTCCTTTTTGATTTGATAGTATGGAGAGTGATACAAGGATAATTCAAGAGAGGATAAGCAACAAGAAGTTGAACAAACTTATGATTGAATGCCAGCCACATATCAATGGCAAATCAAGTGGAGTACTTATGAAAGTGTCAACATAATATCCATAATTAATTCCATTACACATCATGAATTGATTGGTAACCTCCATTCTTAGAAATTATTGTCCAAGATTATTAAATTCGACAACAATATTCCACCAAAAAGAAAGAAAAGTAAAAAGGAATTAAGCCCAAAAAATGGCATGTAATCATGTTGATGTGCAAATGTCAACATTAGTAAAACAATAATTTAAGATCCCCATGTGATAAGATTTTGCAAATTGTAGTTGTTGCTTTTAAGTGCAAATCTATTTAATTAGCAACCATTAAAAAAATGGTGGGATATCGATTACTAAATTACCCTTATTTATTAAATGTTTCTTGAGAATTGAACACTATTATAAGAAAAAAATAATTTTTTTTTTATAAATATAAGGATATACCGTATACTATACTATTCTGTCTTGAATTCCTAAAGCAATATTTATTTTGAGACAAATTTACTAAAAAAATACTTATTTTAAGGCGATCGAAGAAATAATTACTATTCAGTAGGTTTGAATTACTAGGGTAATATGTAATAAGTATATAAATATCTCCTCTTTTTTACTTCTTCCATTTAAGAAGTTAAATAATTCATATTCTTAATGCTCTCTCTTTTGTTGTTCAAATTAAATGTCTTCAAATTATGTCCAAAACTCAACCCATATGCCTCACCACCAGTAGCAATAGTCTTCACTATCATCCTTGTTTTAATTTTCTTCATAGGTTTTTCATCTATTTTCTTTTGTAGATGTTTCATCCAAAATCTACTATACACATGGCATTTAAGAAATAACCCTAATGGTACTCCAATTGATCCTAGGGTTTCAGCAAATGGACAATTAGGTCTTGATCCTTCTATTATCAAATCATTTCCAACGTTTACCTATTCAAGTGTAAAAGAGTATCGTAAAGAATCTTATGGTTTTGAATGTTCTATTTTTCTGGTGGAATTCGACAACGATAGCGTCCTCCACCTCGTTACCTCATGTAACCATGTTTACCCTTCTTGGATACATTATGTATAATAGAAAGTATTTTAAAAATATAGCGTTCACATGAATAATAAATAAATCTTGTCGTAACTATTTGAGTCATATATATACTTAGTTCTATTCAAACACATACAAAATATACAGCATGAGAAGTTAGAATTTTACCTTTTCGTAAATAAGATCAATTTCTTAAATTCATGCTATTTATTCAAATTCTCGTCTACGATTGTGAATAATAATTTTTGACTTATAAGAACTGATGATTTAAGTTTTTATGTAAGGAAAAATTACCTCAATACACATCTTATTTTACCATAATTTCTTAAATTTCCTACCATCTAAAAAAATAATCAAAATCACCCTCTCGGATATATCACTCCCATCTCACTGATACATCCCTATCTCCCTCTCGGATACATCCCTCCCCTCTCTGATACATCCCTTCCCTCTCTGATACATTCTTCGTTTCTATGTATCCGGATGTTCTATCCCATCTTAGGTACATCCTCCCTCTCTCGGATACATCCTTCCCCTATGTATCTGAATGCATGCTGATGTATCCAGAAGTCCAGTGATGTATCCGAAATCCATAAATTTTAAGGAATTCTTAAATTTTTTGGAAAATAATAGAGAAATAATGTAATTAGCTCTTAACACTATGAAATTTATGTAAATTATACTAAATTTAAACTCTTATATCTATATATACACAGAAGGTCATAAGCCCTCATTAGATTGTTAATTCAGGATATTCATGCTAGAAGAGTTAGTGAAACCAACATTGTCGAGAATGTTTAAGTGGGTGTTTGGTCATATTTCATTGTAAAATTTGAAAGATGTAGTTCTTTTATTTCAAAGTGATTTATGTTATTTAAAAATTGATCCAGTTGTATTTAGCTATGAATACAAACTGGTGTTATTTTTGACTTTTGTGAATAGTTTGGAGCAAGTATATAGACATTTTCATTTGTTTATATGTGAGCTTTAATGTCAAGTGAATTTTTTTTTAATAGTTGATAGCAATTGAAGTGATCTCAAGTGTTGAGGAGCAAGACTGCACACACTGGTGTTCAATCACTGCAACTTCTTTCTCATTTTGAGGAAAATGAAACAATGGTGTTGCTATGGCATTATTTAGGTGCACATCATTCAATGTTCTTATATCAATTTCCAATAACACGCTTGAGTACTGGAGTGTGGTTATATTACTCAATAATATGGTACAATTTCCAATATATAGGTGAAAATATATTAGCAATAAGCTAGATTAATATAATATATAAGACTATTTTATGAATGAAATATAATAAGATAAATATTGGGCCCGTGTGTGTATATATGTAAAGACGAGGACACCTATAGGACATATAATTTATTTGATGCAACACTTATTGAATTGAATAAACAAACAAATAATTATTCCATAAATAATATATACTATAAATAAATGTATGTTTAATATTTATGTGATACATTTTAAGAACTGAAGTTAGATATTCAAATATTATATTATAAAATTATTATAAATTGTAAATGTCCTCATATCAATATGATAAATTTAAAATTTGTATAATTTTAAATCTAATCTTGAAAAATAAAAAATGTCAGGTGAGACAATAACATGTTTTAAGTGCTTATTGAAAATTTGAAATGACTCTAACATACAAGATTATGACATCTTCAATATATTAGAGACATTTTTATTTCTTAATTTTTTATTTTTATTTTCCTCGTCCCATTTTATTTGTTCTTACGTGATCATAAGCAACTTTTTTTAAAAAAACTTTTAAAACTTATAATTATTAATTATCTTAATAATATATAAAAAAAAAACAAATAGTGTAGATTTCTTTGTTGGTATTTGCTTAATTGCAGAACTACTTCCTAAATTTCATTCAGAACTATTCGAACCTCCGCCGGTGCAACTGCTCACACACTATAGGTATTAACGAACTTCGCCATCTCCGTCACCGTCACCGACGATGGATTCTCCGGCGAACACATTCAATCCGAACAAGCGTCTCAAGGAAGAGTTACGATTTTCTTTGAACAAACAAATCCATAAATTGCATTTTTTTCCCACTTTGTTATGATCTGAATTTTGAACAATTGCCTTTTCGATCATTCGTTTCAGGTTTGTGAGCAATTTAACAGGAACTTCAATGATGGAGTTATTCCTTCTCATTACCACTCTCTCGGTAAGAAACCGTTGCTATTTTTTTTAATTTTATTTTGGTATTATGTTTTTTTATTTTAATTTTGTTTTTGTGTCGTGATTCAGATGCTCCTCTTTCTACGTTCAGTATATTCCAGTTCCAAAAAAGGTGTGAAATAGCACAACATTGTATCATTTTTCTCCTGTCATAACATTTTATTCATCATTCTTATTAAGTTTTAGTTAATTGTTTTTTTTTTCTTTGGGTTTTTCCATTTTAGATGCTGTAAAGCTTGTATTTGAGCCCTAAATAGTTTGCCATCAGGAAAAATTGGAATGATACAGAAGAAAAAATTATGTATTCTCCTCCTTTTTATTAAGTAGTTGTATTATTTTCTTACTATTAGCTAAATGTGACAAAGACCAAACTGTTTATAAGGATATAGTTGGTTTGAAAACATTTCGTTTGCTTATTTGTTTTTGTAATGATGGTGATCGGGCTAGCTTTGTTGCACTTTGACTAATCTACCAAGTACCTGGCACCTTCCACCACCACCAGTGAGGGACTGATTGGAAAAAAGAAACTAACTTTTCTTTTAATTTTTGTTTTGGTACTTGGTAGTTTATTTTTTAATTTGGAGTCTGAATATTTGCAGTCAGTTTGGAAAGAAAGAAGAGGAGAAGGTTATTATTTTGTTGTATTTTGACTTATAGAAAGTAAAGAAGGGACTGTACAGTATTCTGAATTCATCATCCCACTTTGTTAATTTATGTTTTACATCAAATAATAGTTGAAGTCCTAGAATTTTAAAGATTCATTTTTATTATCCTCCAAAAAGACATTCCATTGGTTCTTAATTTTTGGGCAGAAAAAGCTTAACTAAATCCACTAACAAGAAATAACTAAGTCAATGCAATTCTTCCGTCATGAAAAATACTTCTGGATAAGTTAGTAGTAAAACAGCAAATGTTGAAGCAGGGGAGGATCTGAACTAACTGAACCTCCTAGGCAAGATGCAATGAATGGTGTATTAGTGTGACTCCTACATGTTAACAGGTTATCAGTATGCTAAGCCACTACTAGTCTACTATACTGAGGTCTATGAAAATGCTTTTTGAGGGGCTCTTGGTCTTTCAGAGGGTAAAGCTGAGGACATAATGTGGGACTAATGATTGGTTTGGGAAGAGTATGAAAACTTAAAGGAAGTAGGCCGAACATTCTAGAATTCCGTTTGGAGTGAAGTGAATGGGACTTGGGATATATTTGAAGCTATAAAACTGGGAGCTAGAGTTTTGGGATAATCTTTGGTCTATTTATACTATTATTGAGACCTTTCTCAAGAGATCACGAAGAACTATTATAGTGGTATCATCCTACTTGCCGTGTAAATTTAATACTCATTGCACCTAACATAGCAATTGCTAGACCTTTCTCTTGTCCAAAAGAAGCTCCCAGTTTTGAAGTTGGGTGTGAAACTCGTAACACTGTCAAGTGAAAAAAAAGTTTTTCTTGGATATAGCAACAGATACATTAGGCCTTTTATCAAATTTATCAACAACTAAAATCTTTTGCTAATGTGTTGATCCTGTAGTGGTTAATGAACTTCCTGAAGACCCGTGCGCTTTAGTCTGATCACTGTTGCCCAAACTCATAATTGCTTGATTAGTTGTATAGTTTGACAAAAGAAGTCCCAGCACTTTGTTTGTGACGTTAGTTGTACTTTATTTCCATTTCCTTTTCTTGTTTCACCATTTTATGTGGCCAATAACTGTATCACTTCACCCCTTTGTGAGGCATCTGATCCTAATTTTGCAGAGGCCCTGTCAAAGAAAGATGATAACGTTAATGCAGTTGTTTGTAAGAAGAACATGGGATCATATCTTGCTACAGCGACTCTTGATGTCCTCTGCATTGTATTTCCAGTCATTTTATGTTTAACTGTAAGTGTTCTCTGTCTGTTCTATAATACCAACAATACTTGTGATTCATTTTAACAAGTCGAATAATTGGACGAAAGGATCTCTATTATATTAACATCTGAATGAAAAGGATAGAGAAAGAAGATTTAGTTATAAACTGGTTATTGTTTCTAGTCATTTGTTGATGAAGTAGTTGTTTCCTGCGTGCAAGATGATCTCAAGTTTTGAGAACTTGATTTATTACTTGATATTCGTAATCAAATGAGTAACTATTCAATCTCAGATTCTGGCAGATTGGACATATACTAATGCAGTTGGGATGACCTTATTGGTGACATTCTTTATTTTAGCTAGAAGGTAATCCAATCATAGAATTCTACAGCCATGCCATGAAGCTGTTTACATGTATTTCATGTAGCTTATTGTATGTAACGGTATTTCATGTTCAATGCAGATCTGGATTTTCTGTTTCTCAGGAAGAGGGGGTCCGATCTCTCAGGACAAATATATCTGCATACAGGGTTGCTATGGTATGCAGAATAACCATTATTTACATTATGCTTTCATCTAATTTTGTTTCCTTTTATTGCTGGAGTTACTATTTATGATTTTAGGTATGATTGCTGCAGAATTTTCTGACATGCATATGTATTCTGGCTGTTGACTTCAAGATATTTCCTAGAAGATATGCTAAAACAGAGACCTACGGTACTGGCTTGGTAAACAACTATCTGTATTCTATTGCCATATTTGTGCTAATACCTTGATGTGTGCACTGAAGCGCCGGCTGAGCGATTGGGAACATCCCAATCTGCAGTTGCTCAGTTATAAGGCGAAACGGAAGTTCCAACGGCCCTTTAACAACATTGTTGGTTAGGATTTAGGTTGTATCAGTTCAAAAATTTCTTAACGCAAAGTTTTCTTTGAGATGTAGAGATTAAGGACTGTGACTGTAAATAATTGTAATATTAAGGGTTATTTATGGAAAGGAAATGAATGGAATATAAGAGATGATTTGATTGTATTGTTTTCTAGTTAACGAATGGAATAGAAGAGATGATTTGATGGTATTGTTTTCTAGAGTAGACCAGGGTTGTTCTATGTGATTGATTAGTATTACTGTGTGTACTCTCTTGTTGTTCCAAACACAGCAAGATTCCTTGTATAGTTCTTAAAATTACATTTTCTATCTCATTTTAGGCATTGACATGTTAAATAAATCCTAGGTAGCTTTTTCGCTAGCATATGCTTATTTGCAAGTTGTCATTATGAAAGTTCTTCTCTCTATTTTTCCTTCACTTTTATGTCGTCCTACTATAGTCAGTTCCATTGTATTGAGCTCAACTTCATTGATTCATCTTTTTGTTTAGGTTTTTCATCTTGGTTCTGTCAACTTACTAATTCTGATGAGCCTTTTGCCGAAAGGTAAACTGGAGTTAGAATTAGGTACCTTATGCTTACCTTGTGGTTGTATCAGATGGACATTGGAGTAGGTTCGTTTATTGTGGCAAATGCATTGGTTTCACGACAAGCACGTGGAATTGCAAAAACGTAAGTGATGATTCTCGATTTGAACTTTTATCATGACCATTGATGAGATTTTACCTCTTGTGGATGACTGGATGGTGCCATATAGTTTGATTGACATGTTTCTCTTTAGGGGTAGTTTGTTAGGGTGTATAAGAACAGTACTGAATAGAGTGTGGTAGTAATTCTGAGATAGTTATGTTGGAATTATTTCTTATCTACTATTTAGTTTGGTGTATTAAAAATAACATGTATTGCATAATTTCTAATACTAGTATTGTTTACTCTAATACTTCAAACCAAACGGCCCCTAAGAATATTCTGGCTATCATTTATATATACTTCTGTTGAAACCAACCTACTATTTGATTCTTTGGGCTGGTCAATGTATCTCTCAAACCAATCATTAGTCCACATAAGGTTGATGAAGAAAGAAATTTTTTCTCCTGGAATCCATATTGCTATGTATAATTGATTCCCCTGTACTAGGGCTTTCAATCAAAACATACAGTCAGATGATGTTTTTTCAATATGAGAGTCAAAATTTTGTTCCATTACTATTATAAGTGATTCTCTTCTTGATTCATTTGATAAAGGAATATATTCCTCTGTACTAGGTCTACAAAAGTACAGTCAGATCATGTTGCTTGATTAGAATTGTTATTTAATTTCTGGTCTGTAATTATCTAATCAATTCTCTTCTTTTATTCATTTTATAAATAAAAATTTGCACTTTCTTAATTGGCACTTACATTTCCAGGAATTTGAGAAATGCAATTTCTTCAACTTGTCCACTCATAGTCCTGGGGTTTGCTCGAATCTTTTTCACTTCAAGTGTTGATTATCAGGTTAATGGAATCTTAATTCTTCTACATTACCAATGTCATTCTTTTTCTTTGGCCCGGGGTGTGGGGGGACAAAATTTGGAGATTTAAATCCAAGAAACATTCACGAGGGGGCACACTTCAGCCCGTGAGAATGATCTGGTGAGTGGAGAACTTGAATGTGCATTGTATCCACCTCCACTCCATATAATGCATGCCCGAAATAGCGAAGAAGATTTTGAGAATGTCTCGTGATAGGCTGTCTTAATCATGAACTTTTTGGCTTATGTTTTTGTTTGTATTTCTGTTTATTTCCAACACATCCACAAGATGAGTGCCATAGAAATGCAGATGCCAAGCTGGATGTGCTGTTTACAAGATTAGACAAGATAAAAAATGATCACATTAGAAGAAGCAAGTAGCATATTGAGGATAATATAAGAGAAGGTCGCTTGAGATCATTTGGTCATATCCTGCATCAATCTCCAGATATGTCGTTCTATTGGTGTGAAACTAAGGTAGTATGTGATAACATGGGACGAGGTAGGCCTAAAATTACATGGAAGGAAGTTGTATCGAGAGACGTATAGTTTCTTGAAAGCGAAAGATATGGTACAATGGAAGTGCAAGTAGCATTTGTAAAAGCTCTATATAGGCAATTAGACGGGAATATATTTAGGCCGCATTTGTTCTTATTAAGACTAAGACGTCTGAATTTGGATACACATCTTAATATTAAGATATGCATTCAGATTTTAGATGTTTGAATTCAAATACATAGCTGAATATTAAGATATTGTATTAAGATCTGAAAACTAAATAATTATATTTTCCTTTAAACTTAATAAATATAGAAGTTAATAAAATATATATCAACAAAATATTTTAAAAGAACTATTGGCGGTTGGTGGTAATGGCTAGCGGTGGAGGTTGTGGGAGCCGATTAGAATAGTGTTGTCTAATGATGTTGTTGTGGGGTGATGGTGACTGACAGTACTGGTTGATGGTGGATAATAGTGATAGCTAATGATAGTTGTAAATAATGACAGTGGTTTGTGATACATAGTGGTGACGATGATGATGATTGTGTGTAGTGATTGGTGGTTGTTGTGGTAATGGTGGTGATGATGTTAAATAGTGGGTAGTGGTGGTGACAACTGATTGTAGTGATTGGCAACAATGGTGGTTGTGGTTGAAGATGGTAGTTATGGGTGGATGGTGGTAGTTGATAATGATGGGCGACAATGGTGGTAATCAATAATGGTGAGTGATGGTGACAACAGTGAATGAATGGAATTGGTGAACTACCGTCTTTGTAGGAAATTTTAAATATACACCCTTCGGAGTGGTCTAGTGGTTTGAGCTCGTCGCCCCGGGCTTGCCCGGTGCGGGTTACCTCTCTTGTGTGGTTTGCGGGTTATTGCATAGGATCGGGGGTTTTACCTTATGCGCACCCTGTTAAGGGTTGTGGCTACGGGTTTCCCTTGTCATAAAAAAAGGAATTTTTAAATATACATCTTAATGATATTAAGTCTTTGTTGCATATCTTAATCATTCAAGTCTATTCAAACCCATTAAGAGGTTGTAATGTAAAAAAGCTCTTAATGGTTAAGATCCAATTAATTAAGATTCATACCTAAAAAATAAACGGACTTAATGACTGAGATCTGAATTAAGACCTTTGTGATGATTGTGGTATCCTGGCCAGTTGGTATACCTCGACTAATTTACGGGATACCTACTACCTCCTATCAGCATAGGTATCGGGTAACTCTAACCACCCAGGCCTGGACAAAAAAGAAGAAACCACCTAAGCTTTTGCCTTCGCCAGGAATTGAACCTAAGATCTCATGGTTCTCAACTCACTTCAAACCACTTGGGTGCGGCCTAAAAGAATTTAATTGTAGAAACATGGTTAATGAGGAATTATATAGCCGACTGCAACTAGTTTCGGACTGAAGCGTAGTATAGTTGTATCATTTCTGATTATGGTCAAATGTATAGCTTAATGCAAGCAAGACATCTTGTTGAATTAATCTTTTCTGCCACATCATGTGTAACGAGAATCGAACCCCTCTGCTGCTGGGGAAAATGTATAATGTACTACTTTGATCCAACAAGTTGTTAGAAGTAGGTTTCTTCTAGGCTTTCCACGAATTCGAATTATTGAAGAAGCTCTTTATACTGAATTTGTTTATGAATGGTCCCTTCCTTTAGTTATCATCATCCAGTGCTGTATGGATAGCATGCTCAATGATTAGTAATAACCCGAATTTTCTTTTAATTGCATATTAAGTTCTGAAAAATGACGTGTTACTTTCTTAACTAGTAAACTGTGAAATTTGGAGACAGGATTGCCCAATGTTTTACTGTCAAGGTGTGTAGTCCCTTTCATCGATTAGTGATGCCAGGGCAATAGTAGTGTCAAAATTTAAAATGCACAATTATGTTGCAGGAAAGGAGCCCTTTGTGTAACACCTTAGCAAAAAAAGAGAAGAAAAGAAAAGAGGAGATCTTTGTGTAATGCTTTTCCATTCCCATTTCTCAAAATGTTCTTATTTTCCTGTGTTTGACTGCAGCAATCATCGTTAACTTTCTCATTATATTGTTGTGTCAAAATGGTCATTTTAGAAGGGTCCTCCACAAGTGTCATAATTGTCTAGCTTTAAACTTCCTTTCTGAGTACTGCTTACCTATGGCTCTGTGTGTTTCTGTCTGTATGAACAATTAAAAGCATATCTGTACCAGTGCTTACAGATGTTTTTCATGTAGTTTTCCTGCATAGCTACTATGATCCTTTCTTCATCTGCATTTGCTAGGTATTTCTTCAAACTATGTCATTCTTAATACTGATAAAGTCATTTCTTTCGTCATAGGTTCACGTTGGTGAATATGGTGTGCACTGGAATTTCTTTTTCACTCTTGCTGGTGTAGCAATTTTGACATCGATAATTAATCTTCCACCGAGTTATTGTGGAATTCTGGGGTGGTTTATTCTAGTAGGTATTATTGTAATCTTGGCCCATCTCAGATTTTTTGGTACCTTCTCATATGCTTGGTAAGCCTATAATGTTGTTTTTCCTTTCAGTATATGAGGTCATCCTGTTGCTTGGGCTAAATGAATATCTTCTTTCAAATGAAAGAGGACATGACATCATCAGTCAAAACAAAGAAGGGATTTTTAGCATTTTTGGTAAGGTGAAGTGAAATTAGAGCAGTCTCTCTCTCTCTGACACCATGCATTTGCTTACTTCCTTGTTCAGTTTTATGGTCGTTGTGTCTTTTTGGAAATTCTTTGAAGAAAAGATACCTATGTGTAGAAAAAATTGCAAACATTGGATTCCAAATGCTTATCAATCAAAATAAAATATTAAGCTAAGGACAAGTTCAGTATGTTCTGAATATAACAGTAATCAATATAGCAGTAATCACATATTCACATCTTGCAAGCTGGTCCATGTAATATAACTTCATTGTAGTAAGAACTGGGGATCCATTGGGTTTGTTCTTTGTTGAATCTAACACATGTATCAAGTATTGCCAATAGTGGAATACAAAGGGGTCAGGTAAGTTTGAAGATTTTGGGACAAATAAACATCCAGATCAACACACACACACGCACGCCAGACTCACTGAAGAAAAATAGTTCTTTTCCAGATGGAAAAAATAAGTTAATGTTGTGCAAGTTTTGAAGCTCTTCCCCAAATTTCTGGAACAAGGAAAGAAAGCTTATTTGGGATACCCTTAACAATAGGATGTGAAAATTCTTACGATGACTTCTCTTTTCAAGGCAGAACAAAACATGTTAACTGAAGAATTAATTAGCTATTTCTATTTTCTCACGCATATCTTTTCTCAGAAGGTATTTGGGAGTCATCTTTAACCAAATGTGATATTTAATTTCATTGTATGAGCATTATCGAATTTAGCTGGGTTGATGGTGGTTATCATAATATTTTCAGTATTTCTTGTCAAAATCTTCTTACTTTTTTATTTTATGATTGGTTATTTTGGTTTAGCAAATTTTTTCTTTTGATATCAGGTTATTGGGGGTTGTACCTTGTTTGTGTCCAACTAGGCAACTATCTTTTCTTTGGAAAACCTGGAGATGCTGTGTTGAAGACAAACGATTGGACAAGGATTAGAGTCTGGATTATCTGTCTTCTGTTCTGGTGTGATTTCCGGCTATGGAGTATTTTGTTGTCCACTTCCTGAATGTTTACTTTCTTGCTATTTAAATGCTGATATTTCTAAGCTTGTTGCTTCCTCTTCATGTTGCAGGTTGTTGACCGTTTTGCTAGATAGGCATGTTGAGAGGGTTTCTCGCAGAATGGTATAGTGTATTACTCTGGGAGTTTTCCTCTTTTTATTTTCAATAGCAAATATCTTAGTTTTCAGTCTAGTTTTATGTGACTAATAATCTCTTTTAACAGTGCAACCTGGCTTATGTTACGGTAGTATTGGCTATGAACCTTCAGGTAAGATTCATAGAAATTGGCTCTGTTTCCAAATGGTTCTGGACTTTCTCTTCTGCATTGTGTTCAAGAATATTCTGAGCTGTTTTCGTGCACTCTTCCTTCAAGTCTGTTTCTTTGATACCACTAAAGACCATAATTCACTCTTTTATTCTATCTACTTTTTACGCTGATTAAAGTTCTTTTGTCGTAGTTAGAATGTGGAATTGTCTATTCCCTGTGGCTCCTTTTGTTTGCTTGACTGTGGTAGCTACTCATTACATCTATCCATGATTTTTCTTCCGAACAGTTCTACACTTGTAAATGGAGTTTGCGCTTGCAGAGATACATGTTAGTCTTATCGGATAGATGTACTTTTGTGTCTTTAAGTTCGTGGGTTTTCTGACGTCAGCTCTCATCAGTTATTTCAAGACTGAGTGCACAGGCAGAAAAACTTAGATCAAGTGTATTAAGAATGATTTTGGACAAGATTTGAAAGTAGATAGTGAGACTAAAGACAGGTGAGGTTCATTTCAGTCAATTGCTCAATACAAATTACCAGGATGACTTAGTAGATATTCATACATGTGTGACAGATAGAAACCTTAGCTGAATTTATAGATAAACCTATGTTGAAGTAAAGGATATGATGAGGATAGACTAGTTTTGAAGTGCCTTGGTGAGGTTAAGTGATGGCTAACCAAGCTATTTAATGTGATATTAAGGAGTGAAAGATAATAAATGAGTGGAAAAGGATACCTTGGTTCCATTATAATAGAACAAAGGAGATAAAGATGTTCGAACTATTATTGTATGAAACTTATATGAAATATATATATGTATTTTAAGCTAAACTTATATAATATAACATTCGAATAGTGATGAGGATAGAGTAGGGACATTAAGCTTGGCTAAGTGGGTTCATGACTGGTAGTCTTGTAACAGCGGAGTATTTTTGTTAAGATTTGTAGAAATTCTTACAGAGAGAAGGAAATCTACATGATATTCGGTGAACTAGAAAAAGCATATGGTAGTGCCAGTAAAGTAGTTTGAAAATAAAGAATCCATATCAGATATAAATACGATAAAGGATAGTTCAAAGGAGCAGTTACAAGTGTGAGAACAGTGGGTAGAGATACAAAGAGATTTTCATTGAATCCAGTGCCTAACAAAGTAAGAGCAAATTTTACAGAATGGTTGCGGGAGCAACAATGTTATATTGAAGTGAATGTACTGTCTCAATAATGAAATATATCCAGAAGATGAATGTTTAGAAATGCACAAACTAATATGGATATGCAGTTGAACAAGATTGGACAAATCTTGAAACAACTGCATCAGATTGGACATAAGGGGTAAAATGAGAAAAAATATCACTGAAGATGGTTTGACCATGTTGAATTGGTTTGTTGTAGGTGTGACATTATGATTATTGAAATTTGAAGGTGCTTAAAGAGAATGAGGTAGACATAGAATCAAATAGAAGGAGGTTATCTGAAAAAACCTATGATTTATTGGAACCAATGCGGATTTAGCTAATAATAGAAGATAATGGAAGCAAAGGAACCATATGGACAATGCCAGCTAGTTCAAATTAAGGTTTAGTTGTTGTTTTTACTGTTACATTAAATCTGGTGCTTGTCAGGAATACTTTTAGTTCAGTAGAAACTCGTATGTCAGTATTTTGCTGTCATATTTTCTTGCTACCATGCTTCAAATTCTTTTCTTGTCTGTCTCCTCCCTTCCCCAGACCCCACTAGTAGGGATTACACTGGGTGTATTCTTGTTGTTGTTTGTAGAAACTTGTATGCCAATGTGGGAATAAGTGTAGGACTTGGAGAACTTCTTTTAGAGAATTGCCAGTATTGAAATGAAATGGATACAAATAGAGAGGAATAGATTTAGTCATATATTGACCCCAAATAGTTTGGAAGTGAAAGATAGTTGATTGATTGATCATTTACCACTCACTTCAGAGCTTGATAAGTCCAATCTTTCAATGGAGACACAAGAAGTAATAAGAGATAAAGATGGAGAAACAAAAGTAGATTTGAGTTCCCAGAAATTAATGGCATTTAGCTCAAGGAGTTTCATTACTATTTACTAAATAGCATGAATCAACCTGCAACCTGAAAGGGAAATTTTTAACGTTAAATTTCTCCAACAAGTTAATTAGTTTGGGGTCATTCACACATCTTAGTGATAGGACGTCTTTTGAGTAATACCACAGAGAATGGATGTCATTGAGCTAAGGACTAAAGGTTGGCTGGTAACTACTTGTCTTCTGGAAAAGCTAATCCTGTTTTTTTTTTTTTTTTTTGTGGTTGTTTGACCAAATTTCTGGGTGAAGTAGGATGCTCATAATTTTTCTTCTGATTCAACTAATTATACACTTACACAAGCTGAGTATTGCTTTTTCAAAATGTTGCTTACACATTCCAAAAAGTTTGGTCAAGGATAGATTCATTTCACTCTTGGTAGGGGAAACAATCCGAACTTCTGGTTAGAGGAAGCCTTTACTAATTAGCAATTATTCCTG
Source organism: Solanum etuberosum (assembly GCA_029582245.1). Taxonomy (NCBI): domain Eukaryota; kingdom Viridiplantae; phylum Streptophyta; class Magnoliopsida; order Solanales; family Solanaceae; genus Solanum; species Solanum etuberosum. The sequence continues at coordinate 84,554 of JAJONR010001882.1, read as the reverse complement.
TTTTTTCGGGAAGAGTTTTGGGATTACTTGTGAATTTCTCTGGAATGTAATGCTGCATAATTTCATACAGAAATCTGCTGGCGTGATCCATATCATGTTGCTTTTTTTTATTTTTTTATTAAGATATATGATTTAACGTTTTCCCTTTTCAGGTTTTTGCAGTTTTAACTCTAGCTGATTATGTACCTGGATATAAAGTTGCTGCATTGATAGAATATTTCGACCGAAATCTACTGGGCTCTTTTCTTCTGGTGAGGAAAAATTTATTGGTGACATCATCATTCTATAAGAGTTTGTGTTCAACCTCTGATCTCTGGATGATTAGTCATAAAAATTGTTGTGCAATCATGCAGGCTAACGTGCTAACTGGAATGGTTAATCTTTCCATGGATACCCTCTCTGTCTCACCATTCGTTGCCCTTGCTATCTTGGTTGGATATGCATACATTTTATCTATTGCCGCAGCAGTTGCACATTTTTATGGTATTCGATTGAAGTTTTGGTAGTGGAGCTTGTTCTAGTGTGTACTCTAATTTAAATTCATTCTTTAACCCATCCTCCATCATATGACTATTCTTAATGTTATTCCTGTAATAGATCCTGTGTCTACAATAGATTCTGTAATCGAGGCATTGACTGAGCAATCATATATTTTACCTTACCCCTGTCTATTCAACTATCCTACAGTTTGCTCTTTCTGTTAATTAGAAATGCACTGTGGGAAGTGTGTGAGAGAAATGACCGTGGTGTACCCACATGAGCATGTGCTCGCGGCCTAAATCATATGCCGTTGCTGTGCTGCGACAACCAAAAGGAGTATATGTGACACGAACCAGCACAGAGAGTGAGACCTCAATCCCTCTTTTGCTTTCTCTGTGCATGCACTGGGTAGGATTGCCCATGGCTAAAAAAGAAAGCCAAACTCAAGCCCCATTTGGGAAATGGTATTCATGGGTCCCCCAAGAAAATAGGGGGTCCAAAGAAAGAAAGTTAGAATACTATTCTTATTAATAATAATAGATGTAAAGTTTTAGTTTTTGAATGCAGATGATTGCTGAAATGTACTACTTTAGAAGAGAAAGCTTTGGTTGGTCACATGGATTGTGGATACCCTATACAGAGAGGGCCTGACAGCTTAATTGGACCATGGTCCAAACGTCCATTCATCCGTCCTCTTCTCCAGATAAGGTGACATTTCCTGTGCTTCTACTTTCACATGGTCCTTATCTGCAGTTTTTACCTATTCCTCTTCCCCTCTCTCTTCCTGTCTATTTTTTTTTCTTCCTTTTGAGTCACTCCTATTGTTTTGCCCTTACCTTTTATCACTGTGGACCTTTGGTGATTATGTACAATACAAGGTTGGTTATTTTTATCATATAAGTTTTTTATATGGACAGACAAGAACAAGGTAGTACCCAGTGACAATGTATGACTCACATATTAAGCATTACAAAGTATCGTTTTAATTTTCATTAACAATAGTGGTGTTCAGACTAGCTTGTGTGCATCTTGACTAATCCTTTGTACTACTACTCCTTTAGAGCAACAATATTCCACAGCCGCCTCAGTGCCACGACCAGACACTTCTAGGGAAAATAATAATTTGTCGGTCGCGGCACAAACAGGAGGCGGCGGTGGAGGGAGAAAGAAAAGGAGAAGAAGACCCAAAATTTGTAAAAATAAAGAGGAAGCTGAGAATCAAAGAATGACTCACACTGCTGTTGAGAGAAATAGAAGGAAACAAATGAATGAACATCTTTCTGTTTTACGTTCACTCATGCCTGAATGTTATGTTCAAAGGGTATGTCACTATTTAATTACTCTTTTTTTAGTTTTAATTTACGTAAAATTTCAACATTTATATACTATAGTATGAGGTACTAATTTTTTTCTTTCTATAGTTTATGCATGATGGTAAATGCTTTTAGTAACGGCGAAGTTAGAAATTTAACATATTTGTAAGTATAAAAGTCTGTTAATTGAACTTTTGTCATCAATATAAAAGTTCAGATAGGTACGTATACAGTTTTGAATTCTGCAAATTAGCAGCATAAAGTTTTTTTGCTTTTTGCTTTGTTTGAAATGACTGCACTAACATAGCCCTATTCTTCATTTATTCTCGAATTATGAGCCCTAGTGCATATGAACAACGTTTTAGAGTTGGTCCCTCTACTACAATTTACACAAATAAGTTCATAAAAAAAGTTTGTTTTTTGTATATTTTTTCTTTGTGGGGTTTGATGTTTTTTTAATTTTCTTTTAAGTGTTATTTGTAGCTTTTATTTCCATTTAGGTACAAACAGGAAAAAGTATTGTCGAGGATTCGAGGAAAAAGAGGTTGAAAATAATTGAATAACAGAAAATAACGCTTTGCATTCAATTTTTCTAAATGACCCTACGTACATTTGTCAATTAATAACTTGAATTTCAATCATTTTGTGAATTTATTAGATGTATAGTAGTACTGTGTAGTTCGCATTTGATGAAGAATATTCATTGTAAGAATGTCCTATAGAACACTAAATTAGTTTTTTTTTCTGAAAAAGACACTTCAATTACTTAGAATTGAGACGTAATTATTATTATTATGTGGTTCAGGGTGACCAAGCCTCAATCATTGGTGGTGCAATTGAATTCGTAAAGGAATTGGAACACATTATACAATCTCTCGAAGCTCAAAAATTCGTATTATTACAACAACAACAAGGCGGTACTACTAGTAATACTGGTGGTGATGGTTGTGATGTAGGAAAGACAAAAGTTTCGAGCGCGGAGTATGTTGGGACCCCATTTGCTCAATTTTTCTCTTATCCACAATATACATGTTGTGAATTACCAAACAAATATACATCAAAGAGCAAGGCAGCTATTGAAGTGACTTTAATTGAAACACATGCAAACGTTAGAATTTTATCAAGAAGAAGATTTCGTCAGCTATCTAAATTGGTCGTTGCGTTTCAGTCATTGTACATTTCTGTCCTTCACCTCAATGTCACCACTTTAGATCCATTGGTTCTTTATTCGATAAGTGCAAAGGTACGATTTCTATTATTTTTTAAAAAATTATTTAGATGATTTTTATTTTTATTTTTTGAAAGAAAATGACTAGAGATTGCAAGAATCTATATAGCACAGGTACTTTTCATTACATGAAAATATGAGCCTTTTTTTTTTAAGTTGGGGGTATTTTGGGAATTTAAAAAAGGTCTACTACTTTTTTACTAATTTCAGAAGGCAATGATGGGTCAGAAAGGGTGTTCCTTTACAATTCTTGTATGGCGTTTCTTAGTAAAGTCATACTTGTCTTTTTGCACTTATGATTACGAATTATTTCAAGAAAATGAGTTTTTTTTCTAATTATTTCTTTTTAGTAGTTGTGTCAAATTGTTCAATTGAAACATTTTCTTATTTTGTTGTACCATGCCCGTAAAATAAGTTTGATATGAATGAAGATGAAATTTGAATACTGAATCTTTGTTTTTTCTGATATTGTGTTATAATGGAGGATAATAAAACTCGAACATAGGATCTTTGCCTTTTCTGATATCATGTTAGAATTATGTGATAATGAATGACGATAAAACTCGAATACAAGATCTTTATCTTTTCTGATATCATGTTAGAAATTCTGAACACAGGATTTTTGTTTTTTTATTTTTTTATATCATGTTAGATTGTATGCGATAATGGATGACGATAAAACTCGAACACAAGATCTTTACCTTCTCTGATATCAAGTTAGAAATTCGAACACATCATCTTTGCCTTTTCTAATATCATGTTAGAATTGTGTGATATTGTATGACAATAAAACTTGAACACATGATCTTTGCTTCTCTGATATCATGTTAAATCGCGTGATACAAAGTTTTTCATTATAATCTTACGTTCCCCCAAAAAAATGGCAGGTGGAAGAAGGTTGCCAACTAAACTCAGCAGATGACATAGCAGGTGAAGTCCACCACATGCTAAGAATAATTGAGGAGGAAGCAGCCACACTTTCTTGCCAAGCCTAGGGAACAGATTCACCTATTATCTTTATTTATCATGTTTTTTTTTTTCTTAGTTTGAATCCACTAGACAAACAAAAAAAGAAAAAGAAAAAAAAAGAAAGAACTTGTTCAATGTTCATATTGTTATAAAATAACTAGCTAACGAATTAATATTAATAAACTATGAGAAGAACAAGCAAAGAGAAAGGATAATTTATTTCAAACTTTCTTATTATCATCATTTGTGAATGAAAGTAATGACTATTTATAAGCCAATAAGTAATATACAAATTAACACTTGGCCATTAAGAAGTTATCCACTTGGCCAAGTGATGACACCTCTCAAATGGGTGGCCCCACATGGCATTCATTTAGTATGGCAAGTGATGACAATTAAAGGGGTGGCCCCACATGACATTCATTTAGTTTTACAACACTCCTCCTTGGATGTCTATATAAAAGGAAAAGTTGAAGGAACAAAAATATACATAGACATTTATAATACGCATTGCTTGCTGCCTCATTAAAAACATTTCTAGGAAAATCCAGTGGGACAAAATCTAGACTAAGGAAAAAAAAGTGCAACGCGTATATTACTCCCCCTAATAAAAACCACGATTCAGATGTTTAAGTTTTCGCATTCCAATCTTGTGTACCATCTTCTCAAGAGTTGAGGCTGGTAAAGATTTGGTGAATAAATCTACTGGATTATCACTTGAACAAATTTGTTGTATATCAATATCACCGTTCTTCTGAAGATCATGTGTGAAAAATAATTTTGGTGAAATGTGTTTCGTTCTATCTCTTTTTATGAAGCCTCCTCTTAGTTGAGCTATGCAAGCAACATTGTCTTTAAAGAGCACTGTAGGTACCTTGACATCACACTTCAAACCACATCTTTCTTTGATGAAATGTATCACTGATTTCAACCATACACATTCTCTACTTGCTTCGTGAATAGCTATTATCTCAACATGATTTGAAGAAGTAGCGACAATAGACTGCTTTGTAGATCGCCATGATATAGCAGTACCTCCGTATGTAAATAAATAGCATGTTTGAGATCGAGCTTTATGTGGGTCAGATAAATAACCTGCATCTGCATGACCAACAAGATCTGCACTATCTTTGTTAGTATAAAACAGACCCATATCGTTAGTCCCCTTTAGATATCGCAAAATATGTTTAATTTCATTCCAATGTCTTCGTGTAGGGGAAGAACTATATCTTGCTAGCAAGATACATAAGTGCACCAATTGCACTAAGATAAGGTACTTCAGGACCAAGAGGTTCCTCATTCTCTTCTTGAGGTCGGAACGGATCTTTACTCACTTCAAGTGACCAAACAATCATTGGAATACTTAATGGATGTGCTTTGTCCATGTAAAATCGTTTCAAAATTTTCTCAGTATATGCAGATTTATGGATGAAGACCCCGTCTACTAAATGTTCAATTTGTAGACTAAGACAAAGTTTGGTCTGTCCAAGGTCTTTCATTTCAAATTCTTTCTTTAGATATTCGATTGCCTTTTGAACCTCTTTTGGATTTCCAATAAGGTTTATGTCATCAACATAAACGGCAACAAACCCTGATATTATTTTCTTAATAAAAATACAAGGACAAATTGCATCGTTTATATAATCTTCTTTTATCAAGTACTCACTGAGGCGATTATACCACATGCGCGCTGATTGTTTTAAGCCGTATAATGACTTTTGTAATCTGATTGAGCATATTTCCCGAGATTTTGAACTGTATGCTTCAGGCATTTTAAGTCCTTCCGAAATTTTCATATAAATTTCATTATCAAGTGAACCGTAAAGATAAACTGTAACCACATCCATTAGATCTCTTTCAAGATTTTCATGTACAGTTAAACTGATGAGATATCAAAAATTTATTGCATCCATAACCGGTGAATATGTCTCTTCATAGTCGACACCGGGTCTTTCAGAGAATCCCTGTGCAACAAGGCATGCCTTGTATCTTACAATTTCATTTCTCTCATTTCTTTTTCGCACAAAAACCTATTTATAGCCAACCGATTTAACACCATTTGGGGTTTGGACTACAGGTCCAAAAATCTCACGTTTAGAAAGTGAGTCCAATTCTGATTGAATTGCCTCTTGCCATTTTGGCCAATCACATATTCGTCGACATTCTTCGACAGATTTAGGCTCAAGATCCTCACTGCCTTGCATAAGATTAAGTGCAACATTATATGCGAAAACATTATCCACTATAATTTTCGATTGATCTAAACTTATCCCATCACCCGTAGAACTTGCTAAAAGTTCTTCATTCACTTGAGTCTCAGGTTCACTGATCTCTTCAGAAATATCAGGATTAATCAGCCTTGAGTTCCTTCATGAGACTCTTTTATAGTGTCGTCTTTATCATTTTTCGCGCTTCTTTTTCTAGGATTTTTGTCTTTTGAACCCAATGGCCTCCCACGCTTTAGGCGTGTATGAGATTCAGAAACTATGACACTATTAGATGGCCCTATTGGAATATCAATTCGGATAGGCACATTTTCTGCGGGAATATGTGACTTAGTTATCCTTTTCAAATCAGTAAATGCGTCTGGCATTTGATTTGCTATATTCTGCAAATGGATGATCTTCTGGACCTCCTGTTCACACATAGGGGAACGTGGATCAAAATGAGATAATGATGAAACTTTCCATGCAATTTTATTTTTAAGTTCCTTTTCTCTCCCCTAATTGCGGAAAAGTTGTTTCATCAAATCGACAATCTGTAAATCTTGCAGTGAATAAATCTCCCGTCAATGGCTCAAGGTAGCGAATTATGGAGGGTGAATCAAACCCAACATATATGCCTAACCTTATTTGGGGCCCCATCTTAGTGGGATGAGGTGGTGCTATTGGCACATATACAGCACATTCAAAAATTCGTAGATGAGCAATATTTGATTTATGACCAAATACCAATTGTGACGGAGAGTATTTATTATAATGAGTCGGTCTGAGACGAACAAGTACTGCTGCATGTAAGATAGCATGACCCCATACAGTAGTGGGCAATTTCATTTTCATAAATAGTGGTCTTGCAATCAATTGTAGGCACTTAATAAATGACTCGGCAAGGCCATTTTGAGTATGAACATGAGCAACGGGATGTTCAATTCTTATCCCAATTGATAAGCAATAATCATCAAAAGCTTGGGATGTAAATTCTCCAGCATTATCAAGGAGAATGGCCTTAATAGGATAATCTGGGAATTGCGACCTTAATCTTATTATTTGTGCCAATAATTTTGCAAACGCCAGGTTACGAGACGATAAGAGGCACACATGAGACCATTTTGAAGATGCATCTATTAGGGCCATAAAATATCTAAACAACCCACTAGATAGGTGAATAAGTCCACAAATATCCCCATGTATATGTTCTAAAAATTGAGGGGATTCAATGTTAACCTTCATTGTTGATGGCCTAGTAATCAATTTGCCTTGACAACAAGCAGCACATGAAAACTCATCACTCGTAAGAATCTCCAGGTTCTTTAATGGATGTTCATTTGAATTTTCAATAATTCGTCTCATCATTATTGATCCAGGATGACCTATTCGGTCATGTCATAGTACAAACGTATTTAAATCAGTAAACTTCTGTTTTACGATTGAATGTGCTTCGATTGTACTCATTTCTGCAAAATATAGGCCAGAAGATAGGGTTGGTAATTTCTCCAAAATATATTTCTGGCCTGAGACATTCTTGGTTATACCAAGGTATTCAATATTCATTTCATTTAGTGTCTCAATATGATATTCATTTTGGCGGATATCTTTGAAACTTAACAAGTTTCTTGGGGATTTAGAAGAGAACAACGCATCTTCTATAACAAGTTTTGTCCCCTTAGGCAGAAATATAGTAGCTCTTCCAGAGCTTTCAATCAATTTCGAATTACCAGAAATTGTAGTAACATTTGCTTTTCTTCTAAGCAAGTAAGAAAAGTATTTCTCATCATTAAATATGACATGTGTTGTTCCACTGTCAACTACACATATATCCGCGTGATCGACTATTGATCCATACGAGATTTGGGGCATATCCATATTTTCTTTAAAAAAGATATAAACAAAGTAAAATATTACTATTAAACATGGCTATTATACAAACATTATTTATTTACAGAGATTAGAAAAGCATAAACACACCAACTAATACAAACAAACAGAAAAGGAAATTATCTAGATTATCGCGGGTTCGTCACTGATCGTTTTTCCTTCAAGGAATACAAAGAAATCAGCTACATCCAGATGCATAGGCTCAACATTATCTTCAGAGATAAAATTTGCTTCTGCATTATTATTCATCTTATGTATGGGCTCAACATTATCTTCAGAGATAATGTTTGCTTCTGGATTATTATCACCCTTTTTCAAGGATGCCTGATAGAGCTGAACCAGATGCTTAGATGATCGACAAGTACGCGATCAGTGCCCCATTCCTCCACATCTATAACATACACTTTCTGAATTTTTCTTTTGCATCACTTCTTGTCTTTCATCCTTTCTTTTATACTGCAGGTCATTTTTTGGTGCAAGACGACCATCATGATTATAATTTATTTTACGACCACGGCCACGATAGGAGCCACGACCTCTTTCTCGTTGGTGATAATTTGCCTGATTCACTTTAGGGAGTGACATAGAACCAACAGGTCGACTTTCATGATTTTTCATCAATATGTCGTTATGTTGTTCAGCAATAAGAAGATGTCAAAGTAATTCAGAATATTTTTTAAAACTCATTTCTCGATATTGCTGCTACAAGAGCATACTCGAGGCAGGAAATGTGGAGTATATTTTCTCAAGCTTAGCATGTTCAGTGACATCTTTTCCGCATACATTTAACTGTGATATAATTCTATACATGGAAGAATTATATTCAGTTATACTTTTAAAGTCTAGTAACCTCAAATTAAACCAATCATGACGCGCCTGTGGAAGAATGACCAACTTCAGGTGGTCATATCTATCTTTCAAATTATTTCACAGTATAAGGGGGTCTTTAATAGTGAGGTATTGCATTTTCAACCCCTCGTCAAGATGGTGGCGGAGAAATATCATAGCTTTGGCCCGATCTTGACTGGATGCTTGGTTATTATCTTTGATGGTGTCTACCAGATCCATCGCATCCAAGTGGATTTCAGCGTCTAGAATCTATGACTAGTATCCTTTGCCCGATATATCCAAGGCAACAAATTCAATTTTAGAAATATTAGACCTTTTTTTTTTTTAGAAAAATAAAATTCTTACCCTTTTTACCTATTTAGAGTAGCTTAAGTTGGCAGAGTCTCGTGCTGATAACGTGTTATAAAATAACTAGCTAACGAATTAATATTAATAAACTAAACTAAAGAGAAGGACAAGCAAAGTCCTTTCCAAACTTTCTTATTATCTTCATTTGTGAATGAAAGTAATGGCTATTTATAAGCCAATAAGTAATATACAAATTAACACTTGGCCATTAAGAAGTTATCCACTTGGCCAAGTGATGACACCTTTCAAATGGGTGGCCCCACATGGCATCCATTTAGTATGGCAAGTGATGACAATTAAAGGGATGACCCCACATGGCATCCATTTAGTTCTACAACACATATTAATTAGTAGTAGTAGTTCTTTCTTGTCGTCCCTGTACGTACAACATGAGCTGTGATATTTTGTTTATAGATGTGTGGCTTATTTGAGTACAATTATTAGGGTTTTTAGTACTATTGTTTTCTATAGTTGCTCAGATATAATTGTCGGGGTTTTTATATCACTAAATAGTGTAAACAAAAGCATAGAGTACGTTGGTATTTTGAAAATATTACGATGATATAACATATTAAATTATATCGATAATAATGGTGATATCTTTTGCATTGTTAGAATACACATAATTAAGTTAAATTCATAAATAATACGAAAAAAATTAGACAGGATGACTATGTAATGGGAAATAGTTGAGTATTTTTTAAGGCGAAGATAATATTTGGGAAAAAATACCTTAAGTTAAAATATGGATGAACTCTACCATAAAGAATTTAAAGTTTTGACAAGTGAAACTCTTACATAATGTGTTAGAGTTGATCTCTATGTATTGTAGTTGTAATAGGATTGTAATTGTGATTATTCTATATTATAAATATAAGTCATGCGGGTGAGCAAACACACGCTTTACTCATCAATTTTTGTCTTTCATCTTGGTATCAAGAGCCATATACGATTCTTCCTCTTCTTTTTTTTCAATGGCCCCAGAAACATCCTCCGCTTCTTCTACTCAACAAACCTTGAATCAATCTTCCCTTGGTCTTCCCGTTCCCCCTCCAACAATTTCTAATATCAAAGGTTTTGTCCCTGTTGAATTGACATATGTCAATTACCTTACTTGGAAGAAGGTTTTTGTCATAGTTCTGAAAAGTTATAATCTGTTGTCCGTTGTAGAGGGAAAAATATTGTGTCCATCGCCAAATCATGAAGAATATAAATTATGAATTCGGTGTGATACTATTGCATTGAGTTGGATTAATGCAACACTTTCGACGGCAGTTCTTGATACACTTTTGAACTATTCTTGTGAGACATCTAAAGAAGCTTGGGACACTTTAACCTCACTGTATTTGGATCAAGTTTCTTCCTCCTCCATTCATCTTAAGTCGAAATTTCAAAATTTCAAGAAAGATTCTCTTTCTATGGAGGATTATCTTCAACAAATTCACTCGATTGCCTGCTCTCTAAGGGAAATTGGAAAGCCTATGACGGATGATGATTTAGTCACTCAGGCTTTGCAAGGTCTACCTTCATCTTATCGTACTTTTGTGTTTGGATTAAATGTCACTGGCTCGCTTCCTACTTTTATTGCGTTACGACCACTCCTCCTCACAGAAGAAGCCCACATTAGTAAAATTTCTTCAGAAGAATCAAATCATAATTCTGCCTTGCTTGTGACAACTCATGGGCAAACCAATTCTGCTGCATCATCCCCTCACGGACATCAACCTGCGAAAGGACACTCACATGGACGAGGTCGTGGCAGGAATAACAAAGGACAATATGGTAGGGGTCGAGGATCCAATAACTCTTCATGATCGAATTTTAAAAATAATATCGACATCCTTCACCCGCTAATGGTATTTTTGGACGACTACCATTTACTCCGGCTAAACAGTGTCAAATATGTTTTCACTATAACCACACTGCCTTGGAGTGTAGAAACAAGTTCAATCACTCCTTTGTAGCTAACAATATACCTCAATCATTTGCTGCTATGAATTTGGAGGAGGTTAACCCAACAGTTTGGTATCCGGACTCTGGAGCATCGACGCATATGACAAATAATCCTTCTACCCTTACTTCTCATGATCCATACTCTGGTTCTTCTCAGGTCATGGTTGGTGATGGTACTCTTCTCTCCATTAACTCTATTGGTTCCTCTATTCTTCCTACAACCTCTAAACCTCTTGTCCTAAAGAACGTTTTATATGTTCCTTCCCTTGCTAAAAATTTACTTTCTATTCAACGTTTATGTGCCGATAATAATTGCTTCATTCAATTTACTGATTCTGGTTTTTTTGTTAAGGACAAGAAGAACAATACAACACTGCTCCGTTGTAACAATACTGTATCTCTTTATCCCATCCGCATCGTTTCATCCAGATCCTCCAATTTTGGTCTCTTCGCTAGTGTCGTGCCTGCTTCTACTTGGCATCAACGTTTGGGAGATCCTGGTCACCAATCTTTGCGTTCTTTAGTTGCTAGAAAATTGATTAGTAGTACTTCTTCCTTTTTCAATAATTCTTGTAATGTTTGTCATTTAGGAAAACAAACTAAAATGTCGTTCTCTTTATCTAGTAGAAATGCAAATTCTCCATTTGTTTTAGTTCATTCGGATGTTTGGCATTGGCATGCTCCTGTTGCCTCAAATTCTGGCTACCGTTATTATATTTTATTTCTTGATGATTATACTAAATTCTCTTGGATTTATTTGATGCGTGAAAAATCTGAATCCTTCGAAAAATTCAAAGAGTTTCATGCAATGGTTAAAAATATTTTTCACACCTCTATTTCCTATTTTCAATCTGATGGGGGTGGAGAATATGTTAACCAAAAATTTAAATCCTTTTTCCAGCAAAATGACATCATCCATCGTTTTTCTTGTCCTCACATATCTGCTCAAAATGGTAGGGCTGAAAGAAAATATATTGCTAATGTTCTTCGTTGTCTTATTTTTCAAGCGTCTATGTCTTTTAAATATTGGGGGTGATGTTTGTTTATATGTTGTCTTTCTTATCAATGTAACCCCTCTTCCAGTGTTGCATTATAAATCTCCGATTGAACTACTTTATGGCCATATCCCTGATTACAATTCAATCCGTGTGTTTGGGTGTCTATGTTATCCCTTTGTGGCATTTAATAAGTGCTCTAAGTTCCACCCTCGATCTAAACCATGTTTGTTTCTTGGTTCATCAGATAAACATAAAGGATTTAAATGTTTGGATTCTTGCTCAAATAGAATTCTCATCTCTCGGCATGTTTATTTTGTTGAGGACTCTTTCCCGTTTAAGAGTATGTTTCCTACTCTTCCGCCAACTTCTTCACCCAATTCTACCTCATTCCCAACTATTTTTGATAATTCTAAGTCTTTTACCTCTCCCATTCATATCACTCATTTTGGAGAAACTTCAAAAAGGAGTAGTAGTAGTCCGATTTTACCTACTCGGGATCACATTTCAATTGTGAGTACTCAAACTCCATCTATTTCGCAGCTTCCTCCTCCAAATAGGAGTCTGCAGACTCCTTTACATAAGGGGAATACCTCTGCCAATTCTCTTCCTTCAACTAGTAGCGTCACTCCCATCCAACTACATGTAGTCTCCCCTTTGGATCCCTCATCTGCTGCTCCTCTTGAACGAGATATTTCATCTCCTGCGGCCTCTTCCACGCAGACCCTTCCAACTATCTCCCTCACAATCACCCATCGTTAATCCTCAAACTCATCATATGGTCACTCGTTCTAAAACAGGATCGCTCAAGCCTCGCGTCCTCCCTTCCTTAACAGCTTCCACATGTTCCATTTTATCAGAACCTACTTCCTTTTCTCAAGCTTGTAAAGACTCTCGTTGGATGCAGGCAATGAGTTCTGAATTTGATGCTCTTGTCCACAACAAAACTTGGACCTTGGTGCCGCCTCCTCCAAATGCAAATATTGTTGGCAACAAATGGGTGTTTCAGATCAAGTTTTGTGCAAATGGTTCTGTTGAAAGATTTAAAGCTCGTTTATTGGCTCAAGGTTTTTCGCAGCAGCCCGGGGTTGACTATTTTGAGACTTTTGCTTCTGTCGTTAAGCCTAACACAGTACATTTGGTCTTATCTTTGGCTCTTCAAAAAAATTGGTATATGCACCAACTTGATGTGTCGAATGCATTCTTGCATGGTTAGTTATCCGAGACTGTTTATATGCGTCAACCTAAGGGCTTTGAACATCTAGATTATCCCAATTATGTGTGCAAGTTGCAGCGTGCTCTTTATGGTTTTAAACAATCTCCAAGGGCTTGGTTCCATCGTCTTGCTCGTTTCCTTCTTGATCTAGGATTTAAGCAATGTGTTTCAGATCAAAGCATGCTCATTTTTCACTCGGGTGCTGATTGCATTATTCTTTTAATCTATGTGGATGATATAGCAGTTTTTGGCTCTTCAAAGTCCTTAGTATCCGAGTTCATCTCTTCAATGAGTTCTGAATTGTCAATGAAGGACTTGGGACAGCTTCACTACTTCCTTGGCATTGAATTGAAACGCAACTCTTTGGGACTTCTGTTACTTCAACATCGTTATACTACTTCACTTCTTCATCGCTTCAAATTAGAGAAGTGTAAACCGGTGCTAACTCCACTTCACAGTAAGTTGGATTGGAATTCTACTTCTTCTTCTTTGCTTGACGATCCTTCTATTTATCGTCAAATGGTTGAGAGTCTACAATATTTGTGTTTTACTAGGCCGGACATTCAATTTGCTGTCAACCTTGCTTCTCAGTTTCTTCACCAGCCGCGACAATTGCATCTTCAAGCAGTAAAACACATTTTTCTATATCTCGCTGGCACAATTGATTGGGGCTTACAGTTGTATAAGAATTCTTCCTTGTCGCTTGCTGTTTTCTCTGACTTTGATTGGGCTGGTTGTTCAGCCACTGGACGATCCACAACTGGCTTTTGTATTTTTCTTGGCTCTAATCTTATCTCTTGGTCTGCTAAGAAACAACCTTCTGTTGCACACTCAAGTACCGAAGCAGAGTACCGAGCTCTTGCTGTTGCCACTGCTGAAGCTATCTTGGTGTTTTTCTTACTTCTCCGGTATCTGCCAAATGTGTCAATATTGGAGCCATTTATCTAGCTCACAATCCAGCTTTTCACTCCCGTTCAAAACATGTTGCTCTGGACTATCATTTTGTTCGTGCAAAGATTAGTCATGGTGATTTAGTGGTTTCCCATGTCCATACATCTGAGCAACTTGTTGATTTGTTTACCAAAGTATTGGCCTCTTCATGTTTTCGTGATTTAACTGCCAATCTTCACGTTCACTCTTCCCGTTCAGATTGAGGGAGGGTGTTAGAGTTGATCTCCATGTATTGTAGTTTTAATAGGATTGTAATTGTAATTATTCTATATTATAAATATAAGCCATGCGGGTGAGCAAATACACGCTTTACTCATCAATTTTTGTCTTTCATCTTAATGTGGAAGAGCTCAAAAAATTTATCTAGTTATAAATGCAATTTAATTTCAAGATTTTTTCATAATGTTTGAATTTATAAAAGTTCAAACTCTAAGGATTTTTCATGGAATTTGAAAAAAATATTCTGTATGATATAGTGATAAACATATACATTTTAAAATAAATGTATCATGAGTTAAATAGGTACATGAAATAAAATAATATGAAAATGAATTTTTTGAACTCCATGATTAAAGGATTTATCCCAAATAGAGTTTGAACCGTGCATAGAGTACCTATAAATATTTCAAGTTACACTGAAATTTTAAATATTTTTTTGATTTAGTCAGAGGTATATATGATCATCCAATTGATATTTTTCGTATTAAAAAGTGTAATTAATTTAGTAGTACTAATGTTTTTTAATGGATGGGATAGAGGGAACCAAATTAATAAATATCCTTTTTTTTAATAATGACTTTTGTCGTTGATAATTAAGACATATCCACCTTATTCATGCATGGTCTATGGATTCCCTTCAATTTAGGGGAAGTCTAAATTTGTCATTACATTTTTATTCTATTCTTCAGAAATTCGACCCTCTCTCAATTTACACCATTCAATCTTAATCTAAACTTTGCTCCACATGCAAAATATTTGTCAACGAGAAGATTGATATATTATATGCTCTCTCTTATTTATTTATTTATTTATTTTTGGAGATCATTTTGTTTTATGAACAAATTATTGTGTAACAAGTACTACATAATGTTTAGATTAATTCTTTGGTGGAGTCAGGATATTAAGCTTATGAATTTTAGATTTTAATTAATTTAAAAATAAGTATAAAAGTTAAATCAAAGCTACTGAATTTAGTAGAATGTAACTCCTCTTCTGTCTCTAATGCTCTTTGTTACTTACAAGATTTTTATGAAAGTAAAAGATGTACTAAATGGCATTCCAAACTATGTATTAAACTCAAGCACACATAGAAGACATGGGATTTTGCTCAGATCGGTAAACACGGCCTTTATATTCAATTCTAAGGCTATGAGTTCGAGTCATCAAATGAAAAAAAAGGCGAGAGTTTTTATGGAAATTTTTTTTAAAAAAAAATTAACTAGCACACTACATGGAAATGAGTTCATACATGTAAAGTGTAAACTAGTATGGCCATGAGTTATGTTGCTTTATATTCTATATTAATTATTACCGGTATATATTTTAACATGTTATATGTATATATAAAATTTATTTTATTTTTCATATTATTTATTTTACTTTTAACTGACGGCTAGAGATGAATTTCAAATTTTAAATTTATGGATTATGTATTATAAAGTGTAACTTTTTTTTAACTTATTAGGTTCTGAATAGTGTATTTACTCATAATAGGTGAATTTCTTAACATAAATATCAAAATTTGGGACAAAGTTGCTAAGTTCAACCTAACCATAAATGTATCTATATTTTAAGTTACCAAATAGTTTAAAAGTTCTTTTACATTGTTACTACAATAAAGTTAAACTTTTAAAGGACAATAAATAAAATTTCAAGGTAAAGATTGTAAAGAAGGATGTATATATGTGGTCCATCTCTATAGCTACAATTAACCAGGACAAAATTCATTTAAATATTCTAGACTCTTTTCCCTGTGCTTATATCTATAATTGTGCAAAAGAAGAACATGTTAGGTTGAAAAATATAGCAGTATTTGCATATGTGGTTGCTGAAATTACCATCAATTCTAGGGAAAAAATTGAACATTTTAAGAAAATTGATGTAATGTAGGATCTTTACGTAAATAGCTAGTTGAATTCATTATTGACTTTTCTTAGTCGATATACATAAATTATACACTAATTCAATTCACTAATTATATTAAGGTTAAGCGGTTGAGTGTACAATTATTCGGGTTTTAATATTAGGGATTTTTACCAGTAGTAGTTTTTTTAGCAAATTAAATAAAAATATGCAGAGTTTTTGTGGTTCAATGCAATGCAAAATTACCATATAAAGTTTTTAAAATTATTTTTTTGTGGGGGTCACTCTGCAACTCTCATTAAAACAGATGGCTTCTAGTGCTACAATTTGATAGAGATTTTTTTAAAACGTTACAAAAAACAATAATACACCATTTTAATAAACGTATATTACTTTTTATTTAATGTACACAATTCAAGAACATTGTAATCATCTAATTTCCCCAAAATCCAAGAAAGATTTTCAGATTCTGTATAATTGTACAAAAAAGTTTTATCATCATCAGTTTGAGAAATGGCTAAAAATCATGTGGCTACACATGCAAGTGCATGAACTCGATCTTTAGCATAATATTTTAGAATAAAGTATTTTTCTTCTTTCCTTTCCCTATAGAAACAAATTCAGTCCTTTTGTTTTCACACAATTCAAGATAATATATGATTAAGTATATATATGTCCAAAATTGTAACTTTTTTTGTTACTAACTAAAATGATTTTATTTGTTTACATTTTTTTTTATCAATACTTCTTGTGTGGTTAATGTCACTACACTGTTCATGTTATAAGTCCATTTTTTTTCTTTTTGGTGAATATATATACCTAAGTCAAACAAAAAATTCACTTAACTAAAGAGACGTTTATGGTCTTCCTTCGTTTCCTCCTTACCCTTGCCATGAATTCGAATAACTATTAATGTAGGTAAATTTAAGTTATATATACTGAGTATGTTGTAAAAAAGAAAATAATAGAATTTTAAATGTACAGACTAGCTATATAAGATTTGTTTATACTATCAAAATTCTTAACTTGAAACTGCAAATTCACATCGTAATTGATCGTAATAATAGAAATTGCACTATATATAACTAACGGCGTGTTATACACTCATATATACCTTGTAATATATTTTTATACAAGAAAGAACACTAAGTATATAAAAGTGTATAAATAGTGTATACAAGGGTGTATAAACACCGTTGCAAAATAAATTTCTCAATCTATCTCAATTTCTATGTGAAGGTGATTCACACTTTTGAAAATAATTTACTCCTTTTGTCTTAATCTATATGAAGCGTTTTGAAATCTGCGATTTAAAATAAGTTATAGAAATTATTTCATTAATGATAAAATAGACGAATATTACAAGCAATTAGAAAGGTAAGTTGATATTTGCCTTACATGTTCATTCAACAATTTTGACATGATTGAACTTTACAATTGTACATTTATATATTCTTGATAGAGTGTGAGAGGTCATTGGGAAAGAAAATAATTTAGTTGTGTAATAATTCTACTTTAGTATTTAAAAAGAAATTACGTTGCTTTTTAAAGTATCTTAATTTGGTTATTTAACAGGATATGTCTCTACCTAAATTGTCTAATTGTTGAAGGACGGTCCTTAATATATTTTCCCTTTTATATAATACAATCCAAAACGATAATCTAATGAAAACGATTTAAGCAGGTTATTTAATTATGATTAAAGTGTTTTGTACTGCCATTTGCTTAAATGATTAAATAGTGATTGCACATGCTTGGTTTCAGCTTAATTTCTTTAATATTTTTCTATTTGATTTTGGAGGAAATAATGAGTTTTATTTTGGTATCCTATAAGGTCTATCTTATTCTAGATCTTGTAATTTAGCACACAATTACACTACCATCCTTATTACTTAGTTTTATAAAACTATATATGTTGTTTTTTTATTTATTAGAGTTGAAAAGTGCTGAGTAACGTATTTTATCATCACTATTTATTGAGTGAAAAATGTTTAGTGGTTATTCTCACAAATATTTTGATTGGATGAGAAAAAAAAATAGTAATGTTTTCATTCTAAAATTTAAAAAGTTTCTCACTATTTCAGGAGTATTCCTATTTTAGTAAGAATATATTTTTCACCATGTATTTTTTTAATGAGTTGGTCCGATAAAAAATAAGTGGATCTTTTATTTATTTTTAGTAGTGAACAAAGACAACTCCATATTCGAAAGGGCTTTAATCAAAAGCTTTGATTAAAATGAATGTATTATGAATATTGTTTCTTCATTAAATGCAACGACAGTCAACATTATAGCACATATATGTTGCTACAAAACTGAAAAATGATTGTCCTTGGTCTATTTAATTTGATAAATGAGCAAAAAGTACTATTTATATTGATTTCTAAATGATGTAACTCTATAAAATTGAAAGATTTGTGGGAGCATATGTATTTATTAATGAAATAATTATGGGAAAATACAATTAAAACATCAATGCTAATAAAATTGGAAAAATTATCAAATACACATCTTATTTTTCCATAGTCTCTAAAATTTTCTACCGTTTAATTTTTTTTTTTTAAATCCCCTCTCGGATGCATCATGTATCTGGGTCCTATCCCCTCTCTGATACATTCCTCCCCTATGTATCCGGATATCCTATCCCCTATCTGATACATTCCTCCCTCATTGATACATCTCTCGCCTATGTATCTAGATGCATCCAGAAGTCCAGTAATGTATCCGGAGGTCCAGTGATGTATCCGAAATCCATAAATTTTAAGAGATTTTTGTAATTTGAAAAAGAGTAGGGAAATAATGTAATTAGCTCTTAACACTATGGGATTTATGTAATAAAATTGATCCACATTTTAAAATGATATACCAAAACAAAACTAGCCCATACTGAATTGCTGTCCTGCTGATCCATTGGGTTGTGGGATGGGTTATTGCCTATAATAGGTTACAAATTTTAGTTTAGAGGAGTTCAACATTTAAACGTGAAGTAATTTAAAGTAGATTTGAGTTAAGTTTCAGATTTGAACTTATTGAGTTTGTTAATTATTTGAACTTGATGTTTTTCAATTGATTTTAAACATCAAAGGAGTTTAAAACTCAAATTTAAAGTGATACAAAATAAATTTAAAGTGATACACAATAAATTTAAGTCTAGCGGTGTGGCCCTCAGTGGAGGCTCACGACGATGCGCGCGGGAGGATGTAATATATGTAATAATTTAATACATTTCATAAGAGGCTAAGGAAAGAAGATAAAATCATTTTTTGTGTATAAGGGCGTTAAACATTGTTGCATACTAAGCGTATAATATCGTATATCAAATTTCTTCCTTTTGCGTTAAAGGGATCGTTGATTTCTTCCTTTAGCGCGTGACAGTAGCTCTCCAAAAATATAAAGTATCCAAACATGTTGAAATTATGGAAAAATTCACTCCAACATTAGGTACGGTAACAAATTGTTGTTGTTTAGGATAATAAATAGAAAGTCCTCTGTTTTTTTCGAAGAGAACTTCATCATTTTTTGTGCAATACAAAAGCGTGTTAAGTTCTACGAACAACTTGCAAATAATGGGTAAATTGCAAATGGTCATTAACCGCTTCCATCCATCTTGTTGCATAATCCATATGTGCATTTCTTTACTCATATTTTTCCCTCCGTATAAACTAAGACAACCTTCCATAGTAGTCAAATAAAATAACTCACCCTCACCTACAAAATCCAAATATTGTGTTGAAAGTATCTTCACTTCATCTAACATCACGTCAAATAACATCACGTCAAAGTATAAGATTGTAGAAGTTATACATACAAATCTATTAATTTTCTCATTCAAAGACCAATATACACAATCTTGAGTAGTACTCCGATCTCCTGACAACAATAATAGCAACAAGATAAACGTGGTGGTAGTTTTGCATAAGCGGAACTCGTTTTATGTGTCCAAGAATCGTTAGACAGAGAATATACAACATAAAAAACCTATAAATAAATATAACCTTGTAATCATCAAGTTTAGAATCATAGCACAAACCACAAGCATGTGGATATGCTTGTTGGTGTTTATAGTGTTTCACATAAGGACATTCAAGAATTCGATATTCTCTAGTAGACGGATTCCACAAAGCATAAACTTTATAGGCCTACGGTTCTTTAAAAGTACCAAGCCATCACAAGACCCAACAACTTCAGGATATGGGAACCCTTTTCTTGGAAACAATGGTTCCTCACTCATCATAACCAATCGGGGACTTTCGAGGTCTCTAAACACGAAATTACAAGAATATTTTTGTCGTAGCAACAACTTTTTACGGCCCACTGCTCTAGATTGATCACGATGAGCCTTTTTAAATTCTTTCTCGGATATTACATTTTTTCATGACGTAGAAACCGACTGAAAACGTTTTCACTGAAAGCCTAATAAAGATGGAGAATAGAATATCACATGGAATAATAGACATATCATCTTCAAAGGCCTTTCGTAATTTCTTCTTTTTTGGCATTATTTCTGCCGATATGTTGTATGCTGTTGTTGGGAGAAAAGTGGCCATTTTTAATTAGGGTTTAAAGATGATTAAATAGTAAAAAAAAAGCCATTGTCAACATGTATAAAACTTAAAATTAGGACAAAATATATAGTATTCACACTTAAATAAATAAATAAAAAATTGTAATTACGAAATTATTGAGTTCTATTGCTGCTAGGAAACCATTATACTATTATGAATTATCTATCTCCATATATTGGTATTTTGGTACGACTCTTTTTTCTCTTTTCTTATTTCATGGTTAATTATTTCACTTTTTAAGTATGAAAAATAAATATTTTAAAAAAATTATAAGAGATAGCCTATACTAAAACCTATTAAATTCGTAATTGTTACTCATGTTGTCTTAATTTATGTGACACACTTTTTTTTAAAAGTTAGTTTCAGAATGAATGATACATTTCTATATTAATAACAATTTAATTTCAAACATTTTATCTACCGTTAATAAGATGATTTGTAGTCGTATTAATAACAATCTAATTCTAAACATTTCATTTTAAAGTCACAAATAGACATTTTTAAGACTGCTAATTAAAATTCAGCGCACAAATAAAATTTGAATAAAGAATATTCTTAAATAACACAGAGAAAAATATTTGGTTAAAAAAAACATGCTCTAGATAGAGATGCTATGGGAACTACATCGTTTAGATTAGTTCCTTTTTGTATGGATAAACCCTATCAATAAATAAATAAAATCCTTCCGATTTTAAGAGAAAAAAAGAAGAAGTCTATTACTTAGGAAACCATCATACTATTATGAGTTATCTATCTATATATATTGATATATTAAATAAATACACTGTCAACATGCATAAAACGTAAAATTTGGACAAATATAATAATCAAACATATATTAACTTATATTTGCTATAATTACGATATTATTGAAGTCTATTACTAAGGAAACCATCATACTATTATGAGTTACCTATCTCCATATATTGATATTGATACGATTCCTTTCTTTTTTACTATTTCCTGTTTAATTAGTTCACTTTTTAAGTATGAAAAACAAATATTTAAAAAAAATTATAAGCGTCTATTGATAGTTATTCATGCTATCTTAATTTATGTGATATTTTTTTTAAAGTTAATTTCAGAAAGAATGATAAATTTCTATATTATTAACAATTTAATCTTAAACCTTTTATTTTACCTTTAATAAGATTTATAGTCGTATTAATAAAAATTTAATTTTAAATTTTTTATTTTACTTTTAATAAGATGATTAATAGTCGAACAAATATTTATGACTTATTTGCGGACTATAAGTTTTTTTAAAAAAAATTATTCTTAAACTTGAGAGAGTGAGAGCTTGCACTTAATGGAGGTCTGAATCTGAATGGTTTAGACATTAAGCCATTAAGGGTGTTTGTTTTTACAACTTAAAAATCTCTTAATGTGTTTGAATGAATTAGATTTGTAACAAAGTCTTATTTTCATTCAGACTCTTTTAAAGACACTTTTATTTTCGAGAAGAAATTGTGCTTGATATTATTTTTTCTTCAAAATAAAATTCAAGCCTCTCTCATTCTCCAACTTTATTAGTTATCCAAATTATTATGATGCATTTATAAATTTGTTTAAAATCATTTTAATGTTTCAAGTTCATTATTTATTTTAGAGAAGAGTACATGGCAAACACAATATAGAACATAGAGATGTTTTACTTATTTATTTAAGATTGGTTTGTGTTGAATTATTTATTTTCAAAAAAAGATGACCATATTTTTTTTCCAACAAATTTTATTATTATTATTATTATTATTTTGTAAATGTAGTCCATGTAGTTTCATTTTATTTTATCAAACTTAAAATATTTATTTATAATTCAAATATCTTAACATTTATTAAAGAGTGGCATTTTTTCCATATATATATATATATATAGTCTTAATCATTCAGTGTTCAAATATACCGATAAGATCTTAATTATTTCGATGTACATTTAGATTGAAACGTCTTAATCTTAATAAAAACAAATGAGACCTGAATGTACAAGTTATTGTGGCATCCTAGTTTTCCTCGCAGGAATATTCAGAAATATGAGAGAATAGAACCTCCTTCATGACACTAAATTGACAAATAGACATTTTTAAGACTGCTAATTAAAATTTAGTGCAGAAATAAAATTTGAATAAAGAATATTCTTAAATAACATATAGAAAAATATTTGGTTCAAAACTTTTACAAGTAGAACCCTAGCGATGAATCCAAATTGTTGTTGATTCTACTTTGAGACTTTTTGTACCAACGTAACTTTGGATCATCTTCAAAAATATAAAGTATCCAAACACATTGAAACTATGGAAAATTTCTCTCCAGCTTCATGTCCGATAACAAATCGTTGCTTTTTAGGATAATAGATGAAAAGTCCATCCTCATATTTTTTTCCAAAGAGAACTTTGCCATTTTTTCTGCAATACAAAAGATTGTTATGTAATACAGTAAGGAGTAAGGAGATTAAACTGTCGGATGAGGCTAAGCAGCTACCGACCATTCCGACGCGCCCTTGACGACTTCACCCCAGTCGACGCGCCCTTGACGACTTCACCCCAGTCGAAGACCCCACCGTGGTATGCACCAATAAGAGCACCAAAGGGTAATACAAACCTAATGCAAATTTCAGGCAAGCTGCAAATGGTCATTAACCGTTCCCATCCATCTTGTCGCATAATCCATACGTCCAATTCTTTACTCATGCTTTCCCCACCATACGAACTAATTAGACTTTCATTTCTATTTCTTCAAATCCAGCATGACATAAGAATTAAAGAAAAGTTCGCAAATTGGCGAATTCAATGTTTTCATACCATCTATACTAGTCAAACCAAAATACTCATCCTCACCTACAAAATCTAAATCTGATATTGCAAGTTCTTTCACTTTATTTGAAGTCATGTCAAAGTATAAAATTATAGAAGTTGTATATACGAATCCGCATGTATTATTATTCAGAGACCAAAATAAACTATTTTGAGTAGTAATCCCCCGAGGGCACCTATAATTAAGTGGTAGTTCTAGATAAGTCAAACTTGTTTGATTTGACCAAGAATATATATAGTATAAAACGAGCTATAAATCAATATAATTAACCTCGTAGTCATCAAGGTTAAAATCATAGTACAAACCACAAGCAATTGGAGGTTTGCCTTTGTAACGGCATTGAAGAATTCAATATTCTTTAGTGGATGGATCGATTCAATAAAGCACAAGTTTTGTAGGCCATAGTTTTCTTTAAAAGCACCAAGCCATCACACGAACCAACAACTGAAAAATTTTGCAACTTTTTTCTTGGAACGAAGGGTTCCTCATCAATCCTAATTAATGGGGGACTTTCGGGGTCTCTTAACACGAAACCATGGCTCATGCTTTGTCGTATCAGCAGCTTTTCACGGCCCGATGCTCTAGATTGATCACGGTGGACCCTTTTAAATCCTTTGTCGGATATTGTAGCTTTCCATGACACAGAAACTGATTGAAAACGTAATAAAGATTTAACTTGAAGTCTGAATAGATATATTGTCTTCAAAGGCCTTTTGTAATTTCTTCTTTGTTGGCATTATTTTTGCCGATATGGGTTTTTATATGATTAAATATGCATGTAAAAAAATAGTGTTGATATTCAATTAGGTCACTTAATTTTTATAGCAAGTATATTCATAGTACGTAACCTAGAATACATTGCAATTAAGTAGTCAACTTATCACAAGAGATTATGTTTACATTGATAATGTAATAAAAAATAAATACATCACCATGCATAAAATTTAAAATTTGGACAAATATATATATATAATATTCAAACTTATACAATTTTATTTGCTATAATTACGATATTATTGAAGTCTATTACTGTAAGGAAACCATCATACTATTATGAGTTATCTATCTCCATATTATAGTGAAATGAACTTTGTTGTAGAATCAGTTTTTCACGGCCCAATGCATAGAAACTGATTGAAAACGTAATAAAAATTTAACTGAAAAGCTAATCAAGATGAAGAATAGAATATCACATGGAAGAATAGACACGTCATCTTCAAAAGTCTTTTGTAATTTCTTCTTCTTTGTTGCCATTATTTCTGCCGATATGTTGAAAAGTGGCAGTTTTCAATTAGGGTTTATGGATGATTAATTATGTATGTAAAAATAATACAGTAGTGTTTATATTCAATTAGGATTTATGGATGATTAATTATGTATATATGTATAAATAAATTTTAGTAGGTAGAAAATCTGTTTTAAAAATAAAATTTTAGTCAATTTTAAAGTATTAAATATTAGGAGTTCTTACCTCATAAAAATAAGTAAAGAGTTAATAGCTAATTATCTATAACTTTAATTAAATTCAAAGTCCTAAATATTTGGATAATAATTAAATAACAATTATTTGAGAAAAAATAGTAAATGACAACATGAAGGACAAAAAAATTCAATATAATCAACATTTCTAAGGTTCTTCATGCTTTTAATATAAGACTAGTTAAGTGTACATTTAACTATTTTGACTTATTTTAGAATACAGATTTAAAATCATTCTCTTATTCTTAAACTTCGAATTCAGTAAAACACTTTCACATATATAAATTAGAACGAAGAAAGTCATTGTACAGCTTATCATGACATTCTATTTTTCCTTGCTGGAATAATCTGAAATATAAGACAGTAGACCTCCTTCACAACACTAATTTTAAAAAATCGGCAAATAGTCATTTTTAAGAATGCTAATTAAATTCGTTGCGGTTTAAAACCTATTGGAAATTTAGTTAATCTTCAATGCAGAAATGAAATTCAAACAAAAACATTCTTTAATAAAACACATAAAAAATGTACAATGTGTCTGAATTCAAAAAAATTATGAGTGAAAGTCCAACAGATATTGTACTGAAATTCGAAACTTTTATGAGTGTTACATCAGCATATTGATATTGTACTAGAGTTCAGAAACTCCCTCCCTCCAAAACTCCATGTCAATATGATGAAGTTTATTCGTGTTTTAACTAGATATCTTTTTCTAAATTATATTTTCATATTACTAATAACTATTTTTCAATCGATGGCTATATATTAGAAAATAACATTGCCCCAAAAATTACCCAAAACTTTCTATTTGGGCCCATCCTATGGGAATTGAAAGCCAAAGGCCCAATTCAGATATGACGAGGGCGATCAGAATCTTGTGGATTTGGGTGAAGATTTTAGGGTCCGAAGCCAAAACGGTAACTTTTTCCCACAAACAAACATAAACGGTGTATCAAAAAAAAAAAAAAAACCAAAAGGGCAAAATCGCTCTTCTTTCGAACAAAATTAACACTGTTTGCGCGTCAATTAAAATAGCAGCGATTTTGTCAAAAAAACATTTTTTTTTTTTTGAAAAACTGAAATCGCTGCCCATGCACGTTTTTCCTCAAACTTTTTTTTTTTTTTTTGAAAAACTGAAATCTCCTCAAACTTTTTATTTTGTTTTTTGAAAAACTGAAATCGCTGGCAGCGATTTCCCTCAAAAAAAAAAATTAATTGTTGCTTATTGATTTATAAAAGAAAAGTTTAAATAAATTTTACATGATTTTCCCCTCCTTTGTAATGAATCTCATTGTATTTTGCCACCTAGTTGATCCATGAGAACTGCAAACTTTGCCAACAACACTACAGGCACAATTGAAAAGAAAACAAATTGAGGAAAATCGCTGCCCATGCAGCGATTTCAGTTTTTCAAAACAAAAAAAAAAAATGAGAAAAAACCCAATTTTTTCATTTATTTATTTTTTTGACAAAATGGCTACTTCAGCAGCAATTTTAATCGTCGGGCGGTCGGAGCGGGACTTCTTTGGGAAAAAGAACTTGAATAAGTTTGTTTTTTCTGAAGGAATCGTCCGTTTATGTTTTTTTTAGGAAAAAAGTTACCGTTTTGGCTTCGGACTCAAAGATTTTATATGGAACTTTGGCCTTTTATGCATAACTTTATGGATTCTAAAACTGAAGTTTTATAATTTGTGGGTTCTGAACTAATATTTTGCTTCTATTGACTTAAGTTCAATAGGTATTAGGTGGCAGTGTTATGCCCTTTAAGGCGTAACTTGTGTTATATTATGATACATAAATATAAACTTATGCAAAGTAAAAATTATTTGTTATTTTCGTGTCATGGCACCTTCGACCACTTATTTCTTTCTTTTCTTCTGTTGGTAATGTTTTAACTACAACACTTGTAGAGATGGAAGGTTTGGTATATCAATAATACAGTTTGTTCGACCAAAAATAAAAACCAGCCCAAAATAAGACTAATTTAAAAAATATTTTTAAACAAGAATTAGTATTTAATCAAGCTTTTAAAAGTGACTTCTAAGTGTATTTTATATAGTAGAATGATGAAACAAATACAGAACAAAATAAAGATGAATTAACTTAAAGAGAGAATTTATTTTTGTTGTTCTTTCATCAAGTCCAATCCAACAGTTAAATCTTATCAGAAATGATAGCATTATATTTGAACTTGTTTTTCTTTAACTGTGATGAGCACAAAATGATATCAAAGAAAATTAATATTGGAAGTGTAGAATATGAGCTGACAACACACAAAAACCTCAACTACTTGGAGCAAAAACCTATTCAAACTTTTTTTTTCTTTATATGAACTCTTTATCTAATGGCATAAAATGCACAAATCCTCCTAATTTTGGGAGCAGCCTCGGCCTGATCATCCAATTCGATCTGACAGACAGGCATGATTCTGTAGTCAAAGCAAATTTCACAATGGGATGATCATGTTTTGTCCTCTTCCGCGTTTAGGGAACATGAATCTCCCACTGGAAAAAGATCTCTTCATCCCCATAGGAGTTGGCACACAATATGGTAATGTGTTTACTTCTTCTTCTTCCCCTACTTCTTGTCTCGATGTTCCAACATCTCTATCGTGAAACGGGCAATTTCCCATTTCACAATCTTCATAACGATCAATCTTTAGTATATCAGCTATAGATAAAACACCTCGCGACACTTGATCCATTGATACTGATCTTCTTATTAGTAGATTCATATTTTGTGTTATTAGCCTCTTGGAAGGAACTCTACTTTCTACAACTTCTTCTTCATCATCTTCCTCTCTGACCCCCATTTCTATATCGTTTTCAGGTTGGTTTTCAGAGGTTCTCTCATTCATCAAAGGAGGTTCGATAACTGGAGGAGGTAATGGAGGTGGTGCAGCAGTTACAAACACTATCTTAGAGCGACAGAGAGGGCAATTGGAGTGAGATTTCAGCCATGTATCGATGCATGTAACATGGAAAGCATGGCTACATTTTGGTAAAAGTCTAAGGCTTTCATCATCCAGAAATTCACTCAGACAAACAGAACAATCTGTTCCCTCAGCTAATCCACTTCCTTTCTTGTACTTAAACACCATAATCGACTTGATCAGAGATTCGTCTAAGCCTGTCGTGTTCACATTCCATGCCTCATGATTTGAAGGGTCATTCTCCTCTAGTTCTGAATCATTAAGATGATTCTCCCTACTTAAACCAATCCTGTGTCCACAGCACTTTGACATTATGACATAGTAGCTAACTAGAAGGAAAGCACTAGTAAGAATTCCGATGATCCCGATAACTAGAGGAGAGAAATTTGGACCAGAATCATCATCAGCTGGGAAGTCAAATGGAGGTGGAGGTGGGAAGATTATATAACACCATTGTGGGCAGTATAAACTGCAGAATCCTTGGGAACAATCCCTCGTGCTCATATGTGGTGGTGCCCAACTTCTTGAACTGTTTACAGGCACCATTTATCGAACACAAGAAAAACAGACGAGAAAAAGAAACTTAACATCACACTTTCAAGGACAGTAATCTTGACACACTAGATAAAACAAAATTGAAGTGAGGACTGTTCCTAATATACTGATATTAGATTGAAGGAAGTGAAGAGTAATGGATGAATGAAACAGAGAGAAAATATGATGTTTGCCTCGAAAGGGTGAAGGTGAAAGAGGGGAGGCAGAGATAAAGTAGTTAAATGGAAAGCAAAGAGAATAATAAACCAGGAAGGGAGAATGCTTTGTGATAGGTATTTTACCTTTAGTTTTCTTTTCTTTTTTTCCCTTCTTCTTTAGTAACTTGCTTTATTATTGATAGTGGTCTGTTGACTAATCATGTTGATGGGGAACTCATCAAAGTAAGCAATGCTTTGATTATGGTTTAAGCCACTTTAAACTAACTCTAAACAGTACTATATAGTACTTATATATATTGCATGAAATTCTGTGATTTTTATATTAAGATAACTAACTCACTAAGTTGACCTTCTAAGTATCTTCATCCTTAAGCAGATTGGTCCAATCACTTCCATCAAGAAAGTAAACAAATCTTGTTATTCTAGCCACTAAATTCGATCAATAAATCTTTATGTACGATTTGTTTAGTTTTAAATTATTTCATTAACTTATTGAATACACAAAGTAAGCACCATTAGAGTAGAGCACACTTGTAAAATCAACCAAAAGTATTCTTCATTATCTTTGTGACTTTGACATTGGAAGTGGGAATCTTGGCTATATAGCCACTTGAGAGAAGAAGTATATATTCTCTTTTTGGTTCTTGATAATATTTTGTCCAACAAACACTACTTTTTTAAAGTTTGATGTTGTTTCTTTGGCCTTTCCTGTGTCTGGTTCTAAATATTGATCTAAATTCTGGCAGTGGATAGGGAAAATGTAATGGCATAAATGAAGTGAGGTAAACTAAAGGAGCGAAGAGAATGTAATTGAACTGAAATTTACCAGTCATGAGGTATCTTTCCTTGATAATGTGGGTGAAAGAATTCAAGCATGGTTAGTTATGTAGCATTTCCAAATTGTAATACTGAGAACTACCTTCTCCTCGCACTCATATATTTATTTATTTATAAAAACCTCTACATAGGTTGTTGTATCAACACTAGCTTTTCTTTTTCCACTGAACGTCCAAATAGCTTCCTCAGCAGGAGGTCAATAATCGGTATTCCATTGGTTTCTCAATTTCCTTTTACTTTCCAAGTACGATTAAAGTTTTGCAAAAGAAGAAGATAATACTAGTCTAACAAACTCAACCAATGCCTTTGAAGAATCTCTTTGATTCCCTAAGCAAAGACAGATTTCCACAGAAATTCATTCTTCAGAAAATGTAATGACTAATATAATTTCCTAAATATCAAGGACATCCAAGATAGAAACAAGATAATACACTGAACACTTAATATTCATGTTCTTGTATCTTGTCTATATACACCAAGGGAAAGATATGTTGGCATGATCATCAATAGAACAGCAACCCTTGTGATCTGTTGCTTTCTCCCTTAAATCTTTGTCAAAATATATATTAACTGGAAAAGTATTTCCGTTAAGGTCCTTTCACAGGGAGGAGTGTGGGATTGGGGTGGATAGGCATGGGATACACAACTAAACAGGGTTAATACTTTTCCATAGAGTAGTGCACAAATCTTCAATTTCAAGAAGTCATCAGTGAGACAAAGACATTAAATTCATTTCATATGCTGCAGCATATCTCCCTTGTAGAATTGTAATAAACACACTCATAAGATAACAGAATGAAGGATGATAGTTTAGAGTTTTGCCAAGACCAGCCAAAACAACTCTCGTGAATCCATCACCTATTACCTTTCCAGGGCAATCATTGATCACAGAAAACCTCCAAGATAATATGAACACAGTTTATCCTCAGAGTTGAATTTTAACTCATTATTCCGGGTTCGATAGTGAACATGTCATTTGTAACATGAATTATATAAACTTTGGTGAAGATCCTCTCAATAAGCAGAAAAGAATACAGAATATATAAGTGAAAATCATATAAAGGGTGTATTTTGTATGTGAAAATCATATAATGTAATGCAAAACTTGACTAATAATACCTATCTTTACAGTTTTCTCATGAAGATTGACATTAGATAACAAAAACATCAGTGACACTTTAGAAACCAATAAACAGGGAAACAAGATAATAGGTCACCAAAGTATGACCAAACAAACACGTCAAATAAAATATAATTGGAGTCTACAAAAAATATGGTTATCATGTAACAGTCAGCAACTATGTGCATAAGTAGAAGAAAAGTCTGGTTTAAACAGGACCTTGATGATCCATAGAAGTGTAATCAAGAGAGTCATCTATGGCTCTTCAGGATTTTCCTGAGTCGGTGCTTCTTCCTTTTTTTCAGATCCATCAGCATCCCTTTCACTGAATTTCAAGCGAATTGGGCGGCCCATCAGTTCCTGCATTTTTAAATTGAGATGTCAAATGACATTTACAGTACAAGGATTTCAAAGACAGTAATAAATATATTTTCCATCAGTCGCTCTGCATATACACCGACAACACTTCCCGCAAGTACGATTTTTTCTTATGATCAATTACCATACTTGTGTTCCAGTATGTACACATCTAATGGAAGGGAATTTTCGAAGGAGCGTCAGATAAAATCAGTGGAAAATCCAGATTTATAGCCATTGGCAATTCTAATATTTTCAAGACTACTGGTTAAGGCATCTGAGACGTAACCATGTTTTTGTGCATGATCCAAACAAAACTCAAGAACTATATAGGCATTCGTAATGTAACACAATATGGTGACATGTTTATAAAGAAACTAGACTACTTGAAATTACTTAGAGAACCAGTAGTAGGCTATACAACCCATGCACCTCAAAGATACTCCGTGCTCACTTTATACCTTGAATCCGAACAATACAACCCAAGGCATTTTCTTGTCAAAATTTCTTGCAAGTGTTAGACTATATCTTATCAAAATTTGCACTGTGACCAATGCTGCGTATAATATGGTTCTGACACTAAGTCCCAGTTTCAACAAAGTTCTGACAAATTTCAATTAACATATAAACAATAAAAATGAGATTGTGTAGCTTATTTTAAAAATTTGACTAGTTGAAAAGATATTCCTCTAAAATACTGAAGCAGAGTAGTACAATGGCAAATGCTAAATAAGATAGAATGATCATACTGGGAAAAAAAAGAAGGCAAATTAAGGGAATGTAGTTTGTTTAGGTATACCTTTCCGTCTAAAGCAGATAGTGCAGCCTCTGCTTGTTCTTTTGTGTCAAAGGTTACGAAACCATACCCAGCAGCTCTTCCTGAAGCATTGTCAAAAATAACCCTAGCTGAAATTGGATTGTAGTTTGCAGAGAAGAATTCTCTTAGTTGGGTAGACCTCACTTTCCATGCAAGATTAGAAACATAAAGTTTATGTCGTGTTTCCCCTTGGGGAGGAGTTGAAGGAGGAGGAGCTCCTGGAGGTTTCTTAAATCGCTTTGCAAATTCTACCCTGATGATTCTTCCTGATAATTCCTATACCACCAAAACATGGACAAAGAAGGATGAAGATACAAACAGGAAAAGGGTAAAACAAAAACAATAACGCAAAGAAACGTACACATTGAATGAAAGCCAGAGGTTGCATTATGAAAAGAGTAATCCCTTAAGACAAACAAAAGGGAAATCTAAGCACTAATTTCATGCTTACGTACTTAGATTAAGAAGTGAGATTTCATCCAGCTCATTGGCAACTAGGATGCATGTAATCTTTAACATAAAAAGTGTATCTCAATCCTCAAGAGACAGAAGTAACCCATTCATTGTTCTATGAATTAGCTTCTGTTAGTGACTTTTAGATGTTAGTGAGATACAAGTTCCTCATCTTCAAATCAAATGATCCATGTCACATTATGACCCAAAAAAAGTTGATCTCTGCATTTGCATCTTCCTATAAGTGTGATAGCAAGTATTTTCTTCTTCTTTTTTTGTTTATCAGAATGAATGTGATAGCAAATGTTGTATACTACTAGATAATGAAAAGCAGCATACATCCAACCAAGCAAGAATAGAACTATACAAGCTGCACAGAGAAAAACATC
The DNA here is from genome assembly GCA_029582245.1 of Solanum etuberosum. NCBI lineage: Eukaryota > Viridiplantae > Streptophyta > Magnoliopsida > Solanales > Solanaceae > Solanum > Solanum etuberosum. The sequence goes on along the minus strand of JAJONR010001882.1, from coordinate 51,603 downwards.
ATTTGCACAGATCTTTATAATTACTTAAAAGACCAAAGAAGTACTTTAGCTTAAGCAACATCAGACAGGTACATAATCCATCAACCCCTGCATTATGGAGAATGCTTTATTCAGTATTTATAAATGTTTACCAAAAACCATTTCTTAATATTTTAACACAAGGTACCTCATGTTTCTATATTGTCCTTTACTAGACATCTTTGCTTTTCTCTTCCCCTCAAACTTAATTCTTGAAAAATATCTTCCACTACAAAGACAACCAATCTCATAGGAATTTTACTGTTACATTGACCTAAAATAATGCTAACTACAAACAAACATCAATTATTTCTTTCTAGCATAATATCAAATGCTTCATGTTTTATAACCAAAAAACTTACATAAGAATCCAATTTTTCAATTGCAGCTTGAGCTTCTTCCCCAGAAGACATAGTCACAAAGGCAAATCCTCTACTCTTTCCATCTTTGGTCTTTATAATCTACTAATTCAACACCCAAAAGGTAAAAAGTTAACACCTTTTTTTCAACAACAACCAGATAAACATACAAAAATTAAAAATTAAAAAAAATACCTCAACATCATCAACAATTCCACATTCAGCAAAGATCTTCTTGATATCAGGAACGGTCAAAGACCATGGTAAGTTTAGAACAAAAAGCTTTCTTCTTTGATTATTCCTCTGGGGTTTCTCTTCTTCATCTTCTTCTTGTACTGTTACAGGTTCAGTGACTTCAACTGCTGAGCACTGAAGTTGGGTGCATTGTTTTCTTGAAGGAAGAGGAAGAGGACAAAGAATGGATTTTAGAGAAAGATTAAGAGAATGGCTGTAATTTTGGAGTTTAATTGAATTGGGAAACAATGGGAATTTGAGATGAGAGGAGGAAGGAGGAGGAGATGAGAAAATTGAGGATGCTGCTAATTCAATTGCAGCCATTGTTTGTGCTTCAAGCTAAGGGAAGGTCACAAAAGATATTGCAAGGTTATAATAGTCATTCCATCCCTTTCTCTTCAAACAAAATATTTTCTACTCTCCCTCCCTCCCTCATCTCCTCAAATTACTACTTATTTTAGTTTGGAGCATTATTGGCCACACCATAATTAAGATACGCATAAGTATCTGGTGTTTAAATTTTTATAAAGTTAAACAAGTAATATATTTGTTCTATGTGTGTGGCATTTTACGTGTATTATGTCACATGACATGTGCGTTTACTTGTTCAATTATATATAAATTAAAGTGATTGTTTATGCATATCCACCCAAAAGTCAAGTTAAAAGGCATGTACTATATTTTATGTTTATTATGCCGATAACAAACTTATTAAGTTTGGTGTTTATACTAATTCAATGAATGATGGCTGATGCATATCTCTATGTATATTTTTCTAATTAAATTAATTAATTATATCTATATGTGTGTGTGTCTGTGTGTATCTTGATAATAATACATTAATATATTTTTCTTATTTTTTGTAAATAATACTGGATTTGGATTCTTATAAAAATTTACCAGTGATTATTGTGAAATTAGGTATCTCTTCTTTCCCGATGGGTCACAATTGATTAATTTTATAAAACATGTGTATATTATTTGTATATGTAGATATATCAAAATATATCAACATCAAGACTTCTTCATCTCAATTCTCAACTACCCCCAAGTCATTGTTGTTGTACTGGGAAAAAATATCATCTTTGTTGTTGCTCTTTTTTTATTCCGTAGGTTGATTTGTTCAAGTTTTAAGAATGAAATGATTTCGAAAAAAGAAGAAAGATTGAAAACACGAGGAGAATCATGTTGGAGTTTTGCTTTTAAAAGTTTTGGAATCAAAACGAATAGACAATTTTCAACATGATTTGTAAATAATTCAATAAGGCATATATTGATGAAGTCTTATCGATCTTTCATAATTTGCATGCTATAATTTTAGTTTTTTTTTTTTTTTCATCTCTTAGGTTTGTAGCTTTAAAATCATGATTTAATTTGTAAGTTGTAAATAATCTAATACTTAGGTTATAATATAGCATGAAGTCATATACATTGGCTTTCATGAGTACTTGCATGCACATTTTGAAATACATTTTTTCATCTCATGTGTTTTTAACTTTGAAATATGTCATGTTTTTCGAGTAATCCAATAGAACAACCAAATTGAGTGTAGCATGAAGTCATAATGCTTTAATATCACGACTTGCATTTCACGGTTCTAAAATACTTTTTTATCGTAGCTTTGAAATTATAATGGGAGTAATTAACTCATCAAGAATTAAAGAAAATAAATGAAAAAAGAAACCAAAAGGCTCATTATTAAAGGATCTCAGTGTAAATGCAAACCTTGGAATATATAGAAATTTGAGACACCATAACCCTATGCACTACACAGCTCTATGACAAGATGTGGGACATAGAGTTTTGATTTTGCTCTATGTAGCAACGAATTTCTTCTTTCCCTTCACTTTTGTTTTCTTTACAACCTGTTCCCCTTTTGAAAAAGTTGCACTTAAGTCATTACACATTTCAAATCTCAATAAAGTCCAGATTCATATATTATAACGTCTATTTTTAGAGGGTGAAGCTTTTAACAGAGTTCTTTAGAGGTTCAAATGTGAAACTTCTGATTAATATCAAAGGGATCCCAACCATCCCACCGGCTATGCACCACAACCCATGTTGGTATCCCCTTTATAATACTTTTTTTTTCCTTTAGTAGTTTCATGGATCCAAAGTAAGGAACAAAAAGTGACTAATCACCCTAGATATCAAGAACTCTTTTCTCTCAATATAATCTCCATTCTCCATCTCTCTCAATCTTTCAAATTCCTTAGAGAAAAAAAAATACTAATAATCAAGAATGGCATTAAGTAATAATGTGATAGGGTGCATTAATTAACTTTGTAGCCATGCTACTTTCAATTCCAGTAATTGGTGCTGGAATTTGGCTAGCATGCAAAGGAACCTGACAACTCTTGTGTCAAAATTCTATAATGGACAGTAATTATATTAGGAGTTCTCATTTTAGTTGTAGCACTTGCTGGTTTTATTGGTGGATTTTGGAGAATTCCAGCATTATTAATTTTCTACCTTATTGCTATGCTTAATTATTTTAATAATATTGCTAGCATGTTTGGTGGTATTTATTTATATGGTTACTATTAGAGGTTCTGGTCATATGGAACCAAGTAGAACATATTTGGAATATCATCTTGAGGATTATTCTGGATGCATGGCTTAGAAGAAGAGTTCAAAGTTCATTCAAATGGGATATATAGAATTAGAACATGTCTTAGCTCTACATCAATGTGTGCTCAATTGAATCAAAGTTATAAGATGGCTCAAGATTTTTTTTAATGCACCTTTAATTTGCAGGTATGTTTTTTTTTAATTTTAGTATTTATGTTTTGAATTTACTTGCATGAATTCATGGTTTTATGATTTTTCCAACTCATATATATAAATGTGGCACATGAGAAAAAAATTTAAAACTATTTGGTTATACATTTTAGTCAAATTTTACTTCAACTTTGAAGTTGAGATTTTCAAGTTTTGAAAAACTGGTTCTCATGGCTCTTTTTAAATTAGGTAAATATTTCGTCACAAAAAATTCAACATTTTTTTAAATGAACTAGATGTCTAAGTATAATTTCAATTTTAAATGTGTCTTTTTTCAACCTAACTTCGATTTATTTTATTTTTAATATGACAAATTCATGATGTCCAAATGCTTACTTAGTAACTTATTCTTTTTTCTTCAAGAATATATCTTATGAAGATTTTATTTGTTTGTTTGCTATTGCTCCGTTAGGATGAACTTGAATAATAAAGTGGTACGTTTACCTTAGATCCAATGTTTATGTATGTATATTTTGTTATTAGTTGTTAGAGATTTATATGCAAGTAAAAAATGTAGAATTTTTTTAATGCTAATAAAATTATTTTATATATAAAATATTGTGTTGAGAATGATTTAATAGAGCAACATGAAAAGTGAGGATTTATAAAGTAGATCCGAATTTGTTTCGTTTCTATTAGAAATGTTTTTAAAAGGAAAACTTTATTTCCTTAGAGAAAAACCTTTTCTAAAACTTGTGATTATACCTAGAGTGATTCCCATATCAAAACAAGTATATCTAAAGCATAGACAAAGAATTAACATTAAGCAAACAGGCTTTATTAATTAAAAGCACAAGAATCTTATTACTTTTTCATGTGGTAATATTCCTAGGATTAACTTCTTTTTAGGTATTACTTTCTTTATTTCAAAATAAGTATCGCTTTAAATTTTTTAATTATACTCTAAAGTATTAACGAAGCATATCTTGTTATTGTTGTTCAATTCTCAAGAAACATATAACAAATATGACTAACTTAGTAAACTATACCTTGTATTTTTATTTTATTAATAAGCGTAAAATAAGCTAAAACGACACATATTTTTGCAGTCAGGGTGTTGTAAGCCACCAACACAATGTGGTTACACATTTGTGAACCCAACATATTGGATTAGTCCAATAAACAATGCAGCAGACATGGATTGTTTAAATTGGAACAATGACCAAACACAACTTTGTTACTCTTGTGATTCTTGCAAAGCTGGATTATTGGCTAATTTGAAGAAAGAATGGAGAAGGGCTGATATTATTCTGCTTATAACTCTTGTTGGATTAATTTGGGTTTATTTGATTGGGTGTTGTGCTTTTAGAAATGCCAAAACTGAAGAAATATTCCGCAAGGTTATGCTGATATTTAACATGTAATTTATTTAAGGCGGATTCAGAGTCTAGAATTAGTATGACTATATTATATGTATGCTACTTAAATGTTGTTTTTTCTCCCATTAGTATACATATTTTGAATTAAAAATAGTGGGTTCAGTTGAACTCGCCCTAAATTCCTCTGCCCTAGACAATTCTGCTTATTGGTTTTGTTAATTTGATGTTTTAGAGGATTGTCTAGTTTCAAGTAATTTGATGTTAATTTGATTAACTTTCAAATAACTTTTTCCACTCAATTTCCATCCCTTTTTTAAAAAAATATCATTCCATTCACTTTCAAATCTTTGGATTCCTTAAGATTGTTCATGTTGAAAAAATTAACCTCCCACCCCTCCAAACCAACAACAGCAACCATGAAAAAATAATATGGAGAACACTTGTACCTATGCACCACATGTGTGCTCCAGTTGATCAAGTTGCTCCTCTCTTAATTAAAGATTTTGAATTCGAGTTTTAGATATGAAAAATTTTTTGATAGGAAGCGCTTCCCTCTAATGTGATTATATGTTGTGCGAATTGAAAAAATAATCAGACTCCAATATGAATACCTGACCAAATAAGGATTGATTTCTTGACTATTTGGTCTGGAAAATTTGACTTTAGTGGTAGCACGGATTACGAACAAGAACAGTTTAACATCATTTACGGGACGCGCCGAAAGTTAATTTTTTTTTTTTTTAAAACTATTACCTTCAAAAATCCAGAGTAATTATCTTGTGTGGGCCATTTCTTTTAACTTCAATAATCATAGGATGTTGCTCCATATCTTCTTTTTAAAAGATTAAGCTATGGTAAGTCTTCTTAATGCACTACAAATGGCCGCAAATTTTGCAACATTATGAGCCTTGTGGTTTCTTTACTATACATAGCAATACGAAAATGGAGAGGAGATTACGAATTAATAACTTTTCATTAATAATGATAGAATGTATGCGTCCACTAATAGTCACTGGATCAGGTCCCTCGACAGAATATAAGTGCAGAAAGTAAATAACTCGAGGTAAAACACACATAAGAATTTTATGTGGAAAACCCCTTGCTCAAGGGAGAAGAAATTCACGACATGTCTCACAGGATTTCCAACTCAACTCAATTTCACTCAAAATAGAGCTCAGATTCAAATTACAAATCTTTGTAAACTAGGAATTAAAACTCTTTAATCCCTTCTCCATGACTGTAGCAACTCTACTATAAGCAAAAACTAAGCAATAACTCTATTGCCCACTAAATCAACTAACTCTAGTTGATTTAGACTTCAATAACCCGACATAGCTAACTCAAGCTAAGAATCGGAAAGTTCAACAAGAACTTCAAACGATCTGATTTCTTTATAACTTAGGAATAGATTTTACATGATTAACCACTGAAATATAAACCCTAGAAACAACTAAGAACAATGATAACTCTATCTTGTCATCCGGCTGTTCTTGAGCAATTTTTCGCTGAGAGGGACTTTTACTTTTGAAAAAAAATTCTTCTTACTTTTTATTTGCAAAAACTTGATCCATGTCAATGGAGAATAGACATATTATAGGATAGGTACAAACATACGAAGCAATTCCATTGGCTGCGGGTCTGTTGTGTTGTGAGAGACGTGCACCAACCACAACATGTTTTGTTGATGCAGGCTTTTGGACAGTTTTAGTTTTTACTGTACGAAACTCTCAATTTCGCCTAGGATCAGGTCCAAAGTTTGTTTTCAATCATCAAAATCTTCAGATTTTCACACACAACTTAAAATAACAATTTTCCCTTTTTTAATGATGGCAAACTAATACTTAGCCTCTTCAAATTTTCTTTCATCCCCCTATCACCAGTTTCCATATCAGGCCTGCGGAGAGACTTATGGTTTCAATGACCAAGGCCTGCGGAGAGACTTATGGAAGGAACTGGCTGAAATACATGTTATACCCACTTGTTACATCCTGCATTCTGATTAGCAAACCAGAAATAATAAAAGATGAAAAGAAAAAGAAAAAGAACTATCCGAGTCCACAGAACTTACTGTGTGTCCTTAAGAAATTTAATCCCCTCAAGTACCCGAGGTTGCAGATTAATTCCTCCCAAGATAAAACGGATTAACCATTAAAGAAGTAGCGATACCTCAAACTTTGATAATTTCAACGAACTCAAAAAGACAGCAACGAATCACACACACAGACACGATCGATCGATTTTGTTTTGTAAGAAATGTATGCAAGAGAAGGGAAGAATTCGATATAGAAAAATGAGAGAAAACCTATCTATTTATAGCCAACAAAGGGTAAATGTCACAACTCTTTGGAAAAAAGACAACATTTCAGAAAGGTCACAACCCTTTGGAAAAGGCACAACTTTTACAACGGTCACATCCCTTTAGAAAAGACACAACCTTTCATAAAGGTTAAAACCCTTTGGACAAAGTCACAACCCTTCGGGGGAATCACAATCCTTCATTTCCTGTTCACACATTTAAAACCCAACAATACAGTCCACAATACGAGGGGGGGCATGGGGGATTTCAATTGTGTAGCAAATAGAGATGAAAGAATAGGGAATCCAGTTACGATGGCAGAGATCAAAGGCTTTCGACAATGTATTAGGGTATGTGAACTAAGAGACCTCAAGTCCTCGGGAGATTTTTTCACATGGAACAACAAGAAAGGGCAGTCCAGCCGAGTTTGTAGCAGGATTGACAAGGTACTTGTGAATGAGGAATGGATTGCAACATTGCCTGACTCAGAGGTGCACTTTGGAACTCAGGGCCAATATGATCACTGCCCGGATATCATTAAATGGGGTGGGGCACTACAGATTACTCGATATTTTAACTCCAGATTTTAAAGGCAGAGTGGAAATGAGCTGAGGAAGACCTATTGCAGGATCTAAAATGTATCAGCTGATGGGGAAATTAAATAGGCTGAAGACAACCTTAAGAGCTCTCAACAGAGAAAGTGATGTTGAAAGAAGTACAGAGAAGGCCAAGGAACTACTCATGGAATGCCAACTTAGAATGCAAAGGGACCCCCTAAATGGAGTACTAATCCAGGAAGAAGTCAAATACAGCAGGGATTACAAGAGATGGAATATGGCCAGGATTAAATATCTCCAACAAAGATGTAAATGCCAATGGTTAAGATATGGGGGGACACAAATACGAAGTTCTTTCACCAGATGATCAAGGCTAGACGGAGCTCCAACAGAATATTCACTATAAAGGACTTCAAAGGAAGCATACACACAGACATGGATGGAATTGCTCAAGCTTTTGTTGACTTTTATACGGAGCTTCTGGGCTCCTCTAAAAGCGACAGGGTTGTGGTATGCAGTAGGGTGGTACAGCGGGGTGCTCTAGTCAACACTGAGCAAAGAAGGACACTGGAAAGTGAAGTCACAACGCAGGAGATAAAAGAAGCTATATATGCAATTTCAGGGGATAAAAGCCCGGGACCAGATGGTTATGGTAGCCAATTCTTCAAAGACTCTTGGGATATAGTCAAGGATGATCTCAATGCAGCAGTACTTGAATTCTTCAGGAAGGGGAAAATGCTCAAAGTGTGGAACAGGACTGTACTAACATTAGTGCCAAAAAAGGAACATGCTGAAGGGTTGGGAGACTACAGGCCTATAGCTTGTTGTAATACTATCTACAAAGTAATCTCCAAGGTGCTATGCAACAGGCTACGATTTATCCTCCCCACTATCATCTCTGATAACCAGAGTGCATTTGTAACTGGGAGAACAATTGCTCAAAATGTCCTCATCTGTCAAGACCTGGTGCGGAAATATAACAGGAAGAACACTAAGGAAAGTTGTCTAATCAAAATTGACCTGAGGAAAGCCTACGACACAGTGGAATGGGAGTTCGTAAGGGAGATGCTACATGCTATGAATTTTCCGCCACTATTTATGAGATGGATCATGGAATGCTTAACAACACCCTGCTACACCATTGCTATTAACGGAGGCTTGTATGGTAATATCCAAGGGAGAAGAGGACTGAGGCAGGGGGACCCCATATCCCCACTACTATTTGTAATTTGCATGGAATATTTCACAAGATTGATGAACTTAGCTGCTACCAAGGAAGAATTTGCATAGCTATTGGTCTGCAACGTTCGTTATGACAAAACAGGTGCTCAAACATATAACTGCTATTTGTAGGAATTTTCTATGGACAGGGAAGCTCCACACTAACAGACCTCCATTAATTGCGTGGGGATGTGGTATGTCGAGCAAAAAGTGAGGGGGGTCTGGGACTGACTGAGTGCATAAAATGGAATGAGGCAGCTGTGGGGAAATATGTGTGGAACATAGCTCTCAAAAGGCGGATAACTTGTGGGTTAAATGGGTAAACCATATCTACCTGAAAGATGGAGAATGGTGGGAGTATGAGAGCCCAAATGATAGTTGTTGGTATTGGAAGAAAATTTGTCAAATTAATGATAAATTCTCGCCTGGATACATACAAAATGGTTGGCTTACACATAGCAAGCGGATATAAATGGAGATGTGGGGATCACGAGAAAGAAATGGCCATGGGGCAAAGGAGTCCTCCCAAAGCATAGCTTCATTAGTTGGCTGTCCTGACTACTCACAAAAGATAGGCTGTGGAAACTAGGACTGAGCCAAGATGAGAATTTCCTAATATGTGGAACTGAGCGAGAAACAGTGGAGCACTTATTCTTTGAATGTATATATTCAAAGACACATGTCTGCAGGATATCCTTCAATGGCTTGGTAGATGGGAGCTAAAAGGTATATGGAGAAGACTTGATAGAAGCACAAAAGGAAGAGGATGCAGAACACTGGTGATGGGGATACAGTATCCGAAACACTGCTCTATGGGAACTCAAAATAGTGATAACGAACCAAATAAAACAGGAATGTAGGATGCGCAAAGACACCTTCCTATGTAGGAAACTGGATAGAGGACATGCTTAAATAAACTAGATATTGATGTATACAGCACAGTAGACTACATATAGTTTCAGATTTTCCTTTTGGCTACAATGTAACTGTTGATCAATAAAAGGTTTTCGTTTCTAGTTCAATTCTAGAATTTTTCTTCCAAAATATATTCCACCTTCAAGTTGGGTGATACAGTCAAACCAACTAATAATATACTATAGCTTTCGATGTTTCTACAGATTAGACTAGCTTGACATTTTTTCCATTTGTATTTGGAATAGTTCAAAGTGGAAAAATCCACAAAGTATATATGAAAAGTACTATTTATTTATTTAGGAATAGAGGAGAGAGTATTTGTTTATCATAATGTAATTATATTACTCTGTTCATTTTACTTGTCCACAATTTCAAAAATATAGTTTTACTTTTATTTATCACTTTTAACATGTCAAGAAAAGACAATCTTTTAATATTTTACCCTTGATATTAATTACTTATTCCTCAAATTATTTTTAAGACCTAAGAGTAATTATTAATAGGGTTAGTGTCAAGGGCGGAGCCATCTTATGGTTAGCGGAGTCATTCAAACAAGAATTATACATGGTTAAAGTATTTTTTATGTATACAAAATATGTTGAATCTCTTTTAGCTAGTTCGTATGTCTAATTTTCATATTTTGAACCCCTTAATAAAAATTCTGATTTCGTCATTATGTAATGTGTTAAATTAAGTATTTCAATGATAGTGGGGTGGGAAGGGGTGGCGGGTTTCTTTGACTAGTGAGTTGCCCTTCTTAATTGTTTTGACTTACACACACGTTAGTTTCAAAGATGAAGACTTGACTTTGGTACTTTACGTACCCCTCCTCCCTTCAAATGTAAGAGAGGAAGACAAACGAGTACATAAAGTTCCCAAGATTTTGGGAGGTTCAATTTTATGTGCATTTTTTAATGTTGCACTAGCTTAAACAAAAATGAAATCAAATGACAAGAGAAGGATGATCAGGGGTTGAGCACCTTCCATTTACAAATTTTAAAATAATTTTAAGTTAATATATAATAATAATTGAGTTTACAATTAATATTTGAGATAAGTGTCAAAAACACACCTAAATTATCCCATTTTTTTGAGTTTCATATCTAAACTATTGAGAGCGTGAGTTTCATACCTAAACTATCACTTTTTAGTTTAAGAAACACACCTCAGTGGTGTGTGTAATGCCTTATCTCTTTTATTTGAAAAAACCTTGACACATGACATTCCACATGGATAAAATATTTCACCTTGACAGAAATTAAATAACAAACTATTAATATTAATTAAAAATTAAAGATTAAAGTATTCATATCCATAAAAATAATTTTAAAAAAAATAAATTATTTTCTTACCTCACTCCACCACCACCTCCACGTACCCCACCCCCCCCACCCCGACAATCCCCCATCCTTTTTAAAAACAAATTCTTATATACAATATTTTTAAAAAATTCATATTTCACCCTCCCCTCCCCAAAAAAAAAACCACCCACTCATCCCCCCTCCCCCCAAATTGATATTATTTTATTTTAAAAAAAATAAAAATTCTAGTAAAAAGTGTTTTCCTCTTCAATATTTCTTACGTAGCGAATTTGAATTAATTAAGATATCAATGCATGTGTATCGATAGTTTAACACCAAATGAGAAATAAAAAAAATACAATTATATAGATGGATGATATAAAAATCTAAACCCAGCTTGCAAAATAAAATAAAAAGTTCGTCCAAAAAAAAGTTCAATTTTTTTTTTGTTTTGATTTATTATTTTGACATTAGATTACTGTTTCTTTATTTCAGTCTAAATTTGTAATTTGAAGTGATTTGAAATTGTAAAAGAGAAGTTATTATTGAAAGTTTTGAACTTTTGAAACTTTTCAAAATTTAAAAGTGCGTCCGAAGAAGAGTCGGAAAGGGTAAAGGACACATTGTATTTTACAACTAACTTATTTTCACATGCGTTCACGTATACTTTTCTTTATGAAAAAGACAGTTCATCACTTCATCTAAGTTCTACTTCTAATAATAAAAAAAATTGTAACTTCTATTTGATTACATAAAAAGTTGATTATTATATGTATGTACAACAAAAAAATTTAATTTAATCTTTAATCTTTAATCTTGAGTAGATATACAACAATATCAATTATGTCATGAGTTATAACTGCACAAAGCGCAGGTTACTTCACTAGTTATGATCATGTCTTTTCAATATATTTCCTCAAACAAGTGTGAATGCTATTCAATAATTGAAATGTGTGAGATTCCACAAAGGCACCAATCTAATTCAATCATTAATATATAAAACTATTTTCTCTATCTACTTTTATTTGTCTATTGTACTATTAATATTATGGAATATTCAACAATACTTGTCTAGTTTATAATAAAACCAATGAATTGATAATTGATCGTTTTGTGTTTACTTTATCCTTGCTATTAAATACTGTTCATTTTTAAATATTTAGATGACTTATATTTAATAATGAGGATTTGATAAAATTGTCTTATCATTTACCGCTTCTTAATACATGTGTCAAGTTAATAGTGGACAACTACTATTGAACAGTGACAGTATAACATAAACAAAGAAGTAAACTTGAAATGGCCAAATTTATTCAGAAATCAAAAACAACACTTAACATACAAATGGTGTATCCTTATTCTCCTCTTCATCCATTGTATCACTAAGTGTTCTTCCATTAGTTTCTGGCAAAAACACAACAAAACAACCACATGTAGCTATGCTTAATCCAAACACACCAAAAGAAAGCCACTCGTTGTTCCTACCAACCGCGATTAGCATTGGACTTAAGGCTCCTCCGAGAACCATAGCTTGTCTCACCATTGACACTGCTGAGTTCCTCACACATGTAGGGAAAAGTTCCAATGTGTAGATCAATAGAATGCTAAACGTTGTACACGCGCTAAAATAGGAAATCAATTCAACACCTATTTGTAATCGTTCAAATCTTCCTCCCTCAATTATAACACAGCCTATGCTAAAAATTCCACTTAGCATAGCAAATCCTAATAGTGAACATTTTCTACTAAGCTTCCCTATAAACAAGAGAATCAAAATAGAAGATGGTAATTCAGATAACGCGTTTACTGTAATGCTTATGTAGAGATTGAAATTTAAACATCCAACACCTAATGGCATACCATAGTAAGTCATGCCAATACCAAATCCAACACACATTACTGTCACTAATCGACGAAATGACCAATTTCTCTCCATTAACATCTTGATAGCTGAATATAAATCGATCGTGTTGTTGTTGTTGTTGTTGTGGAGTACTTCTTGATTTTCTAATTCCATGAATGATCCGAAAAAGGTTAAGGTTAAACTACTTCTTGTTGCTGGAGGTGCAATGCTTTTCAAAGTTTGGACAAATCCTTCTTTGTTCCCTTTGATATAAAGCCATCTAGGAGATTCACTAACTACAAAATGCACTAAGAATGCGTATAAAATTTGTAGGTAAAGAAGTCCAAAGATAAGGAATTCGCCACGAAGATCATCTGTTTATATAACCCAAAGTTGGTAAAGAAAGAAACCCTGTTGTGAAACAGAGGAAACCAATGACTCCAACTTGGCCACGCCAACGCCTTCCCACGAGCTCTGTGGACAAGACAAGCGCGCAAGTTCCAATTGTAGCTCTTCCAAATCCATAAAGAAACCTTAAGAATGAATACATCCATATGTTGGTTGAATAAGCAGTGATTGCTCCAGTAATAGACATTAGAAGACATGACAAAATCAGGCTGTTTTTTCGACCAAGCGAGGAGTCAGCTAAGGTTGATAGAAGGAAACCTCCTGCAAGCAAAAGGCAAACCCCGAGTATTAGGAGTGATCAATATGCAAAAATAAATAAAATCATCAGAAGTAGTAAGAATGAACTTCTATAAAATGTGAATCTAAAAACAAGTCATATCCTTTTAAGGGTAAAATTGGAATACAAAAATTTTCCAAATATAGAAGAGATGTCATTCTTCTTACGACTAACAGAAAAACAAAAGAGTAAATGTTTGACTTGTTGTCAAAACACTAAACTCGTTAAATTCAAATCATGAATATGTATACCTATAAGACATCCCATGAAGAAGGAAGATGCGGGGAGGCCAGGGACGATCGATCCACCACATTGTAAAGCCCACTCTGAAACAACTGAAATTTGGGCAGGTAAATCCCATGCCCATGTACCTTTTGGGAGAGTACAAAAGTTGTTGTCAACGAATGAAGAAGAGTTATTACATGATATGCAATGCAACGAAGGCTGTGCGTCAGTGAAAACACTAATAAAAGTTTGTTGAGCATCAAAGAACCAAGCAAGAGAGACAAAAATGGCTTGTAAAAATTGTGCCTGTCCTAATTCACCTATGCAACTTTCTATTGTTTCATCTGATGATCCTGCTTGTCTCTTTAACTTTCCATTACTTAGGAATGGTTCTGTTTGGTTACCCATTTTGTAATTTGTTTAATATGTATCTAATTGATGAAAGTATTTGAAAAAGTATGTGTGGGAATGCCTATGTATATATATGGAAAAAGAATGGGTGGGATTTACGGCAACGGATCCAGGATTGTCATTAAGAGTATTAATGGTTGCAGTAAAAAATTATAATTATAAGGTTACTAGGACTTGAACACATGACATCAAGTTATTTTTTCACAACATCTTAACGACTAGACCAAACATTTAACTTATGTTAAGAGGTATCAATACAATATATTTTACTGATGAAGAGGTGTCGCTTGACACCCCTACCCCAGGGTAGGTCCGCCAATGTGTGGGAATGCCTATATTTGTGCAAAAGAATGTGTGGGAATGCCAATAATATATACATGCAAACAACTTGCACTAGTTTGGAAATTCATTAAAGATTTAGGAGCTTTTTGTGACGACCCACCACATCATCATGTCATATAAGTGCCACATAGCACAAAGTTTTCCATGTGGAGGGCTTACATAGGAAAAACGCTAGTCCTTAATGGAATATTTCAGAGATATGTGGAGTATTTCCTTGAAACACCTTACAATTTCATAGATTTATATTAAAAGTCCTTAGAACATTCTAGATATGTAAAGTGGGATTTGCTTAACAATTATTATTTACATAGTAGCCCCAAAGTAAGTAGTATAAATAGAGGGACATCCATTTGTAAATCCGTTTGTAAATTCATCAAGCAAAAATCAAAGTTCTCTACAATACAATCTTTCCTAGCAATCCTCTTGTGTTCTCTCTTTCATAATCTCTTAGTGATTCCTAGAGTTTTAGGCTGACTTGGTATAACAAGATCTCGAACAAGTGGTGTAAGAATGCGAGCATTTTGTAAGTGTCACAGGTGTGCTTAGCAAAAGACTAAGATCGTGACATTTTGTTCAGTTGGATTTAGTAGCTTTTGTTCAAACATGATATTTATGTTTAGAAATTCATTTAAAATGTGGATATACTCCCTTTGTCCCGTCATAGTTAGATTTCAAGAGTTAATTTCTTAATTTTCATCGTGAATTCTGATATAGAATTTTTAAGTTTTTAAAAATAAAATTTACATATTTGAAAACTATGTAAAAATTTCTGTAAAACATAATAAAAAATATTTAAATGACATGTAAAAATATGATCATTTGACTCTTGAAATTCAAATACCGCCACATAAATTAAAAGTTGAATATAAATTAGCACAAAGAAAGTATTGAAAACTTAGACTAAGATAGAGATACAAGTTGTACACTAGACTGAGATGGAAATGAGTCAAATGACTAGGATCCACGAGTTCGGATTTAAGTAAATTAGATTATATTTAATGAATTTGTTTATTTTGAATATTCAAACTTAGATAAATGATCTTATATCTTATCCATGTGAATTAAGAGGGCCTATCTTATTGGTGAAGTTGAATTCTTTGATACATCCTTCCATTTCTTCTTGAGAAGAAACTTAAATGACTAATAAATTTATCATGAGTATTTTCACTTTATTTATTTAACATAAATGGATCTTATGAATTGTATTAATCTGTATCATTACCACTTACTAAGTATATAAATGGCAAATTGAATGTGAAAGATTAAAATAAACTTAAGTCCTAAGCATTATTGAATAGCCTTTTCCCTTTTTTTCTTCTTTTCCTCTTTCATGACTAGCATGCATACATATGAATGCAAAAGTTCTGCTATGTATTTTTTTTCTTAAAAAAATTATATTATATGTTTAAAACAGTGTTTTTTTTGTTACACATAAGAATGACTTTTTGGTAAGTTTTCGAAGATATCAATAATAACATATTCAGTAAAAATTCTCACAAGTGAGGTTTTGAGGAAGGTAGAGTGTACAGTGACTTTATACCTATCTTGTGGAGGCAAATAAGTTGTTTCCTAGTTGATACATGATTACCGAAAATTCTTTCAATTATATTTGATTAATTAATTATGGGCAAACAACACAAATATAAATACTTTAGGATCTAAATACGTGCCTTCTAGTGTATTTTTTAAATTATCATTCGTGTCAGATTTTGATCTCCAGATAAATGTATTTGCGCATCCAGATAACATGTATCTATTTGGCGCATCCATATACGTGTATCTCGGATATATGAGGTCAAAATTAGGTGTAATTTATTCCATATACACTATATTCAAGCGTGATTCGCATGTATCTAGATATATTGACTCTCTTGCTCGCCTCTATCCTTTCTCGCTCGCCTCTCTTCCTATATACTTGTTTTTGCCAAGAGGGATTTTTTTGTACTAATTTAATTCATCTAAGTCTCTTAATTCTTAATCGGTTAATCAATGAGGTAGACTAAAATAGAAAAAAATGAGCCAAAACTGGATTTAATCCGGGCTTGTTGGGCTTTGTGCCTAGATAGCTCACATTTCGTAAAAAAAAAAAAAAAAAAGACTAGGACACTCCCTTCTTTATTCTAGACCCCCCACGGGCCCTTAATCTATCTTACTCTTTCTTGGTCTCTTCCACAAATCGGTGGATTTAGAATAAAATGAATTCAAGGAAAAATTCGCCAGAATTTCAGAATATATTTGGTAGCAAAAATACGTGTATATCTAGGTGTATCTGGTATAAAATTACTAATTAGTGAGACACTATATAATTATTTTAAAATATATGAAGAATTAGTAAATATGATAGAAATATTTGTATAACTAAGTAGTAAAATTACATGGTTAAACAAACATATACTAGTTAATTAGTCATCATAGTTATAATTATATTTGTATAACTAAGTAGTAAAATTACATGGTTAAACAAACATATACTAGTTAATTAGTCATCATAGTTATAGTTTTAGTTAATTACCACTCGCGACCAACATTCAGTCATAATTACGTGGGCTGAGTTTCGAGTTTATATACTTCACATGTTTGTATAATTTGAAATTTGTATAATATAATTTGTATAACTTTTGTATAATATAATTTGTATAACTGTTTAAAGTTCAGATGTTTGTATTTCTATAAATTTGTTATTTCTAGTTTATACAAAAATAGCTCAATTATACAACAAACGTACTCGCGAATTATACAAACCCGCGAATTATACAAACGAGGTAGCTTAAACTGTAGCTATAGCCCGTAAATATGCAAACTATAGTTATGGAGCATAATTAAGTTTATTATAGTGGTTATTTGCAAAATTCCTTTTTTTTCATTAATTAAAGACGAGTAACTTACATAAATATACTATATTAAGAAAATATTTACCACTTATAGCAATAACATTGTTTTTCACTTGATCACTTTTAATATATTTATAATACAGTTTTAATTCATATTACAGAGAACAATTTATAAAACACATATAATACAAGTTTTATTGATGAATAATTCATTTATCACACATTTTAATACACTTATAATACAATGGGTCAATTTCTTACCAAACAAGCAAAATATATTTTAAAACAGTTATAATACATATATACTGCATACATAATTCACTTTTAATACATATTACAGATTTATCATAATATTATTTTATATTGCTATAAATGATAATAAATAAAAAATATCGCTAAAATCAATAATTATTTATTAAAAGATAGTCATTCAATTAATTTTTCCATTAAAGAGAGGCCAGGCCAGGCCTATCAAGCAAATACAAAATGGGCCTGGACCAAGTTATGGCCCAGATTTACCAGTAAGAGTGACTAGAGGATTATTGAACAAAAAGGGAATGGCAGAATCCATTTACTGGAGAATTGGCTACTGCTAATCAATCAAATCTGTATAAAGGGTAAAACAACGAGAGAGAGAAGAAAAAAGGAACGAAAGGAAGATGAGTTTGAGGTGGTTAGAAGCTGTTCTTCCACTAGGAATCATAGCTGGTTTTCTTTGCGTTATGGGTAATGCTCAGTATTTCATCCACAAAGCTGCTCATGGCAGGGTAATCCCCTTTTTACCCAGATCCAAGATTTGATCTTTTTCCCTTTTGGGTATTTGCTATCATTCTTTTTCCGGCAGATTTTGACACCCAATTCGTTTTCTTGGGTTAATGTTTGCAGCCGAAGCACATCGGGAATGACGTGTGGGATGTAGCAATGGAAAGGAGGGACAAGAAAATGATGGAGATGCTTGCTTCTCCTTCTTCTTCTTCGTCTTAGGCGTTGTATGGTAATTTAATCAGCTGCCCTTTTAATATCATCATTTTGTTTTGATGCTAATGAGGGAGATTTATTCTTGTCTGCTGGGCAATTAGGATTTAGGGTTATTCGTCTGTTCTGTTAATTGTTGTCAAATTTTCTTAATTTGGATTAAATTCTAATAAAGGGTGACCTTTGATGATGAAATTTCGTGCTTGAGCTTGGTTATGAGCTTGTATACTTATACAATCTAAGAGTTGAAAAATCAGCTTTAATTATTCTTTTCATTCTAACCAGTGTTGTCCCTATTAGCTCATGCTGCATCTCGATTGTTTACCGGCTACCCCCATCATATGTACCAGGTAAATCTGCCTGGATGGGAAAAAAATTAATTACCGAACGATTTCTGCCTTGGTAGGATTTTAACCTTCATCTCTTGTGGTTGTCATCTCATTTCATTGATCATTAGACCACGCCCTTGGATGCTTTTAAATAGACGTGCCATTCCTCCAACCTTTTTAATAAAAAGTAAACGTAAGGAAACACAGAAGTTGCTGAGGGAAAATAATACCAATAACTTTTCCTTAATTGTGCTTTATCTTTGGCCAATTGAGCTTTTTCGATCCAGCTGTTGCCAAGGGCGTCCAGTTTGTGTCATGGTAAAGTGGTAGACAGTCATGTTACTCTTAAAATGTTTTGGTTTATCAGACAACTGATTGCTAATAATTTGATGACTAATTAATCATAACGTAAATAAGCAACTTTTATAAGAGTGGCATCCATAATTTTCATTTCTTTAAAAGAAGAGTTGTATCTATGATCACTGAGATTAGGGTAAAATAAGACAAGTTTGTATTGATAAATAAATGCATAAAGAATGGCTGAGACATGCTTTCACATTCTGATGCATTTTCATTGTGAATGATGTGGCTAACTTTTGTATTCAGTAGTATCAGAGTTTTCAGGGTCCTAGAGGAAAATTAATCTATGCTTAACTGATGGCACATATAATTTTGAAAACAAATTAATTACTCGTTCCGTAGAAAATGGCAATTAGAATGGTCTGTAAAGTGAGTGAAAGCTTTTCTATTTTTATCTCACTAGGGATTCTTGTTTAGATGAGGTCATTACTCGTATGACGAACTATTTTTGTTATTGCTATTATCAACTAAAAAACCTTTAGGAAGTTATGTTCAGTTGAGAAAAGGTGGTGACTTTCAAATATTGATGGAGTATAAGAATATTTGAAGGTTAGTGTGGCTGGTGTCCGAGCAAGTATAGCTTGCATCTAATCAATCAATTTTGCGCTTCAACAATGTAGTATTAAAGAAGCTTCACTTTATTTCCACTGTGGTTTAAAAGTTTCAACTTTAGATTGGTGCTTCTTTAGCCTCAGTTTGAGAAGCAATAGTTTCCACGTTATGAAGAGAAACGTTGTTTAGGTTAATCGTAACTTCTATTCCCATATGACTACTGATTCACTCATAACCCATTAGATATATCAACTATAAGAATGATCTTTTCTTTAAGTCTATAACTTGGCATTTAGCGATGATGGGTTTCCTTAACCGTACTGTCTTTCTACTTTCTTATGGTCAATGGATGCCCCAAAGCTGGTTTAAAGAGTCTAGATGGCTGACACCCTCTCCATGTGTTTTAACCTAAGCCAATGTTTTGAACGGCGAAAGGCGACAAGGGTCTGCCTTGCTATGAGGCGAGGCGAGCGGCGAGGCGCTCTCCTTTTTGAATTAAGGCGCCAATTAATACCAAAAATTAAAATTTTTAATTGCACATATAAATATCCAAAATCTTAATAGCAATAACATATATTAACAAATATTTCAATTCAAAAACTAATAGTGAACAGAGCACTGTGTGAGTGAACAACACTGTTCACTACCACACTGAAAACAGAGCACGGTAGTGAGTGAAAAACAGAGTAGTGAAGAAGAAGAAGAAAAGAAGAGAAGAATTAGAAGAGAAGAACTGAAGAAGAAGAAACGTACCTGGCAGCAGTCGCGAAGCGACGAAGGAGCAGCAGTCGCGAACTCAGTTGAAGAAGAAGGTCACGAAGTCAGTGTTTGCAAAAAGGAGGCAAACACGAAGGGTTCGCAACTGAGGAGAAGAGGAGGCAATCGCGAATGTGGAATGTTTGCAAAAATACCCCAAAAAAACCCTAATTTTGGCTTTTGATTATAAATCAGACCTTTAAAAAAAAAAAAAAAGGCGACGCCAGCCTTGTCGCCAAAGGTCGCCATTTCGTCGCCATTTTCAACTCGCCTCGCCTCGAGGCAAATAGGTGAAAGTGCCTCGCCTCGCCTTATCGCCAAAGGCGAAAGGCGAGCGCCTTTCACAACACTGACATAAGCAATGAATGTTTTGACTGTGCCTCTCATGAATGACAAAGACAAATTTGTTGGGTGGTGGATTTGGAGGATGAAATGCCTATGTCTCACTAGCACTATGGTGATGATACTGTCCGTTATATGTTTGGTGATATTCATTGAAAAATAGATTAGGTTCTAGGCTATCTCGAAGAGTTCGGAACTAAAATGATACAAAAAACTAATTAAATCACAAAAATGGGACGTCGAAACTTTACTGGACATAACTGGGTTTATCGGAGTTAAAAACTGCGATATATAGCTCCATCCGGACTATCCCTGCTAGCGAGCGTTAAATTCATAACGGAGCTATATATTGCAGTTTTTAATATACGCTCCTTCTTTAAAACCCTCCAACCCCACTGGCAGTGGCTAGAGAATGGCCTAATCCTCCTATATCTTACCATTAAAACTGGCGTAAAGCTTCTCCAAGCTTCCATTCTCCCAGTTTTCGAATAAAATTTCACTAACATAACTGAGATGCATAGCATATTAAATGTGTAGAACAAGATTTTGGGCTTGAAAACCGGAAAGAAAATGGATTTTCTTTAAAAGAGAGAATTTTAAATTTCGTAAATAAACTTATTGATTATTGCTTCTCAAAGTGAGGCTAAAGAAGCTATAGATAGATGATCCTAAAGAGTAGATTGGAAAAAAAAAACTAAAACATGCTTACTATTATGAAGTAATATCGACTATAATCAATAAATCTTGTTCTGCACCTGCAGTATGCTATGGATCTTAGTCTTAGAAAATTTGTTTGAAAAATGGGAGAATGGAACTTTGGAGGATTTATATCATAATGGTGAGATATGGGAGCCATTTACTGGCCACTGACAGTCTGGATGGGACCATATATCACAGTTTTTAATTGCGATAAACCCAGTTATGTTCAATTAACATCTATTCGTTGGTCAATATTGATGATATGGATGGATGTGGCACTTACAATGCCATGATTCATTTTGGGGTTATATGGAGCTATCAGAACTTGATCGTTTTTTGTTACGCAAGTGTTAATAAGAGACGTGGTACTTGTGTTTTTTAGGGTTTCCAAGGAATCTGGAAAATTTAGCGATTAAATGGTGAGTCATTCCGAAAATGAGTCTATAAAATTTGGAGAGATGGATCTCATATGTTGGTGATCAGTTAACAAATATGGTGTTTTAACCAAAATAAAAATAGTCGGATGCAATTGTCTTTATCAACTCTTGTAAGTTCAGTTCCTTGTAAACTCCGGCTTTCTGAAGAAACCTTGTAGTTAGTATGCCTTCTTACTGAATCATATCATTGTCTATAATTTATCGTGCAATCACACTGTTATCATATATTCTTTCATAATCTTACAAACTATCACTTTGTTTGTACTTCTATTTCCCAAAATGGTATCAAGGTTGTAGGACCTTGCAGTTCAGGCAAATGCCAGCTATTGACAAATTTCCCATTCCGTTGAACATAGACTGGAGGGGTTTCGAGTATCATTTTTGAATCACTCTTTAGATTATGTTATTCAAAACTTAAAGAGCGAGATGTTTATGTGGTTTAGTTCATGTTAGGTACTTCCCCATTATTTTTTGGACCATGTTTTTTTTAAGCTCTATTTCCTTCCAAGTCGCTTCATCAATTTCAGAATTTTCTTCCAAGTACTATGAGCTTCATCAGCATTGAAATTATCCATAGGCATTTCTTCATTGTTCGAACTTGTGAATCCACTTAACTGATGATGAGCCCTTTGTAAAGGCAATGAGCAGATAGTCTGTGTATTGACTTTTAAGTCTTGGCTGCCTTGTCCCATCACCAAAATATATGAGCCTGAACCCCTTTAATAATTGTCTCACAAACTAAATTCTAATGTTTTACAAAGTGGTGGTTAGACTAGCTATGTTGTATGGAGTGTAGTGTTGCCAGGCAAGAACTCTCACATCCAGAAGATAAAGGTGGCGAAGATGAGAATGTTGCGATGGATGTGTGGGTTTACTAGGAGAAATAGGATTGAAAATGAGGATATCCGAGACAAGGTGGAGCGACTTCGGTGGAAGACAAGATGCGGGAAGTGAGATTAAGATGGTTAGGGCATGCGATGAAGAGATGCAAGGATCCTCCAGTGCGGAGGTGTGAGAGGTTTGCTATGGATGGATTCAACGGAGGTAGAGGTAGACTGAAGAAGTATTGGGAAGACGAGGACATGACAAGTTGTGACTTATGGAGGAGATGACCTTAGATAGCAAGGCGTGGAGGACGTGAATATGGGTAGAAGGTTAGTAGGTAAGAGTGTGTCCATGCTAGTAGGTAGGAGTGCATTGTCTTGGTGCCTTTACTAGTAGTCAGTGCTATGGTTGTGGTTCCTTGTTCTTTGATTTTTGTTGATATATGTTGTTTTGTGTAGTTCAATTGTAGTATTATTTGGTTGCCTATTATCTCTTGTACTTCCATTACGTCTTTTTCTAGTTTGTTTTTGTTTTGAGCCGAGGGTCTATTAGAAAAAACGAGGTAAGGTCTGCGTACACTCTACCCTCCCTAGACCCAGTGGCGGACCTTACAATGAGGGGGTTCATCCGAATCCCCTTCGGCGGAAAATTATATGATTTATACATGGTTAAAATAATTTTTTAGATATATATAGTAGATGTCGAACTCCCTTCGGCTACTTCGTTTGTCTATTTTTTTAGATTTTGAACCCCTTATTGAAAATCCTGGCTCCGCCACTGCCTAGACCTCACTCTGTGGGAATAGAGTATGTTATTGTTGTAATTGACAAGATAGTTTATCAATTCTTGATCACTCGACTAAGGAAGCTCCTGAAGACAATTTATCCATAACACGAAAAAAAAAAAAAAAAAACTATCAAATACAAACTCTTCTTTAATTATTTGTTTTATTTCTAGGCATCATAAAATGCAAGTTGACACTTTGACTCTGAAAAGGAGAGATTTTATAAGCTGTAGATGCATGTGACCTTGTTAATTTGACTTCTATCATTGTGATTCTTCAAGTTCATTGTCATGCTTGTGTATTTTTGGAATCCC
Source organism: Solanum etuberosum (assembly GCA_029582245.1). Classification (NCBI taxonomy): domain Eukaryota; kingdom Viridiplantae; phylum Streptophyta; class Magnoliopsida; order Solanales; family Solanaceae; genus Solanum; species Solanum etuberosum. Next base: position 27,892 of record JAJONR010001882.1, on the reverse strand, counting down.
TTGGATTCCATTATCATGCTAGAATTGGAGGTGGTTCTTCTCCTTTTTAAGTTTCAAAATATTTGGCATGAATGAACATTGAATTGGTTAAGAAAGATTGCAACTTTGTGTTATGATTTATTCATGTGCATCAAACTTGTACTGATACTGTACATTGTCTTGTGGCCTTGCAGGAAACCTGCGTTTGGGAATAAAATGGTCTTTTGAGGCTCGAGATCATGTGCAAAGTACTTTATAGTATCGTCTTTCTTCCTTCTCCTGTTGCTGGTTTTCCATAGCCTATGAGCTTTATAACAATGAGACATTTGTGAAATGCTTCTTTGTTGAATCTGGTGCAGTTGTTGGTTTCTCTTTTTGAACTTTTGTGGAATTTTCAATTCATTGACTCTCTACTTGATTAGAGACTGGAATTTCTCTCTATACCCACTGAAATCCTAGATATGTTCCTAATAGAACAAGGGCTTTCGTTTTGTGGTAACAATAACGCTAGATGTGTGGGTTAGGCGCATGTTACTACCTTTATACTTCAAATCCTACCGCAAAAAAAATTCTTAAATGAACAATGAAAAGGTGAAATTTAGATAGTAAATGGATGTATATAAGTATATAACATGCAAAAGAAAAAACTTTACTTTATTTTCCAAGAAGTTTTGTACTTAATAATATAATGTACACAATTTTTATTTTATTTTTATATTTATTATTAATTAATATGATATATACGTACAAAGGCACTACAATTAATTAGTAAGATAAATTGTGTAAAGTTCAGAGACTTCCAAATATTAAATCATATAATTAAAATAACATTTGTATTTATAATATAATGTATAATTATTTGTAATATACCATGTAGAGCGTCTAATGAAAGTGTCGGCCACTCTCTCTGTCCATTCCTCCAACTACGCTATGCAACGGGGGACATTTTCGACATTTTGCTAGTTGCATCACCATTCATATTTCTTCGCTTTAATTTGTTTGTCTGATTATAACTTGACATAAAACTTTTAAAAAATAGATAAGATTTTTATATTTTGTTTAAATCAATATTACGTAAAATGTATCAAAAAAACTATTTAATCTTTTAATCTTAAATGTGTTACTTAAAGAGTTTAAATTATTAAGTTCCCATAAAAGGAAAAAATATTCTTTTATGAAACAAACTAAAAAAAAAACAAGCAAATTTAAAGATACATATTAGTTGATTTCTATTTTACTTGTCCAATTCAGAAAATTAAGAGATTACCTTCTAAGTTCATTTTTATTCGCTGTTTTTAACTTATTAAGAAAAAAAGAATTATTACATCAATTAATAATATAAATATTATAGTAAACTATTTATATAAACTTTTTTTTATAAAAAAAGTGTAAAATTAAAAATGAAGGAATTAAGTACTATTTTAACCCTACAAAAAAGGGTACAAATCCCACCTCGATTTTATCTACCTCGTATCATAAAGCAGTAAAAAAAATCTTTGCTTTTTTCATATGCAATAATTGAATCTACTTTTCTCCATTTCTTATTTTAAAATTAATTTTGGTAATGATTTTCTTTAATTCACACCACACATGACAGCGGATTCTTAGGTGACAATAGTCCAATTCATACACTATACAATTAGGGCTCATTTGGTTGGTGGGGGTGGAAATTATATGGTAGAATAATTAATTCTATTATTTTGAAATAAATAGTAGAATAAAATAATTTTGAAGCTAATTACTCCTTTTGTGTCAAATTAGTTGACCATTTTTCTAAAAATAATTGTCTTATATTAGTTGTTTACCTGACTAAATCAAGAAAATATTAATTAATTTTTTTTCTATATTACTCGTACAATTAATTCTTTTTGAAAGTATTCACATTTATTTGTAAAATTTCTAAGCAATTTTGTATGGGGTGAATTAGTATAATTATCTTTTTTATTTATGATTTCTTAATATGCGTCTAAAAAGAAAAATGACCAACTAATATGGGACAGAGAGTAATATTCATAGTTAGATATATGATTATTGTTTTTATTGAGTTATTTTATCAATCAAACAATATCTTATTCTGAAATTAAAATTTTGAGATTGTAATTTCTAGACTAATTTATCACGTTTAAGAGAAGGGATAACACAGTTTCAATTTGAATGTGATAATATGAGATATTTCATAATTAAGTTTGGGATAAATTTTGTAGTGCGTTTAGTTGATGATTTAAATTTATCCTAAATAAATTTTACGTAATCTTAACATATCCCATCTAAATGACCCGTTATTTATTATTGTTTTGCATGCATGATCCGATTAAATTTAACTTGTATTCTGAAAGTTTCATATATGAGGCAAAAAATTCCCTCATAAAAGCGACTCCATAGTTAATAATACTTGAAATCAAGGCATAAATGAGTATTTATCCCTTTACGTATATACTCAAATTTAGGTATCTTTTATTTACATATAATACTTTGTTGGTAGATAGTGTATATTTATTTCAATTTATTTATGCAGCCACCAAATAGTGATGCTGGCAGTCGAGTCTGAGAAAAAGGGAAGATTTTGCTGCCTTTCTACCAATTTTTACAGACTTTTTGACACTTCTGTCTACTCCTTTCTTTTTCTTTTTCTGTCTTGTGCCGCTATATACAAGGAACCCCATTTCATTCGTCTCTTTTCTGAGGAAAAAAAAGCTATGTCAGGTTTATATAATCATAACTTTTCACCATCAAGAGCTGCATCTCCTCAGATTAGAACTAATCCAGATGTTGAAAGGTATCTTGTTTTTTTGTTTAATCTTGGTGAATTCTGCATTTTCTTGAATTTAGCTATTTGGGGTTGTGATCGTTATGTGTGTTCTTTTTCAGTAATCAGTATTTATCTGAGTTGTTGTCGGAGCATCAAAAGATTGGTCCTTTCATGCAAGTTCTTCCTATATGTAGCACACTCTTGAATCAAGGTAACTTCTTTTTTCGTCTAGTCGACATATGTAGCACATTCTTGTGGTAAATCTGTAGTTTTTATGAGGTGGGGGTGGGGGTTTAGAGGTTTTGCTGCATTGGTTCTGATTTGTTGTGGTAAATCTGCATTTTTTATGAGGTGGGGTTCAGAGGTTTTGCTGCATTGGTTTTGATTTCTTGTAGGAAATCTGCTGTTTTCTATGGGGTGGGGGTTTAGAGGTTTAGCTGCATTGGTTCTGATTTGTTGTGGTAAATCTGCATTTTCTATGAGGTGGGGTTCAGAGGTTTTGCTGCATTGGTTCTGATTTGTGGTGGTTAAAAGATGACAAGTTAGATCTGACTTGATTGGTTCTTACCTTCATAGACCACCATTTTTTTCACTTTATCTGTTCTCGTCCAACTTTTTGTAAGTACTTTGACTTGCTGAGGTAGGGTAAGGTCTGTGTACACCCTAGCCTCCTCAGACCCTAGTTGTGGGATTTCACTGGTATGTTGTTGTTGTTGTCCAACTTCTCACTGTGATGGGGTTGTGAATGTGGTCCAATAAAAGAAATTTATCTTTTTTAGATTTTACCCCCTTTTTGGATCCTCTGTATAAGTAATTAATCTTCATGTACAATGATTCTGTTGTTGGAATAGATTTGGTTAGCTAATCGAAAGAAATTTAATGAGGCACTTGGGAGGAATTTTACTCCTCGTGAAGAAGGTTCATTTGCACCTTAATGTTCATAATCAAGGCTCTAATTTGCTAAATTATGCAAATGGCAGAAGGAAATGATACGTGCAAAAGATTGTTTTTTTCTCAAGGAAGTTGCATCTTTTCAAATGTTATACATGTTTACTCAACATGGCCAACTGATGTCCATGAAATTTTGTGCTATTATTTATCTTCAGAGGGATTTGCAAGGACATGGGAAAAAACTTTCCGGGGGGATTTGTAACTTTGACAGTTTAGTTACTACTTTTGGGAAATCTAATAATTAAAATAAGAAAAATATGATTTAGTTGATCAAACAGTGATCTAGGGAATAACCTGCTTGAGAGTGGACATTTTTTGCTGATTTTTGCTTGAAAGAATATCTGGCCAGTTGACCCTTCGGGGTGGCCCAGTGGCTTGGGCTTAGGACTTTCATGTTGTAGGTCTCAAGTTCGAAACCCCTTGCCAACGAAGGCAAGGGGTTTTCCTTCTGGGTCGAGCTCATCGCACCAGGCTTGCCCAGTGCGGGTTACCTCTCCGGTGTGGTTTGCGAGCTATTGCATAGGAGCGGGGTTTTTACCTTGTGCGCATCCAAAGGGTAGCGGCTGCAAGTTTTCCTTGTCATTAAAAAAAAAGAATATCTGGCCAGTCTGGAAAGTTTCAAACTTGTTTAAATGTGAAATATTAAATGCACGTTCTTCATGTTAACATCCTTGATCTGTTTTAGTTTTGGTGGATATGTCTCTTGAGTTATCAAGAATTCAGAATTCGTGAGGTTAATTCAAATTGTCATCTTTTATTATCCAGAAACAGATAGTATAAGATGTTTATTTCTCTCAACCTCATGGTACTTTCTTAGGTTTATTCCCAAGCTTTTGATGATCATGCTACAAGTTTTATTGTTAAACTATGTTGTGCATTATAGTTGAACTGCTACTTAATTGATGCTTGATTACCATAACTAGATTCTGATTTTCAGAGATCTTACAGGTAATTAACTATGTTTTGTCATAGTATCATGCTATTATTACAATGTTGATTTAGTGATCAATTACCTTGACTACTTTTCGATTTTCAGAGATCATGAGGGTATCAGGAATGATGCCAAACCAAGGTTTTGGTGAGCTAGATAGGTTTCGGCATAGAAGTCCCAGCCCTATGACTTCACCAAACCTTATGTCAAATGTTGGCGGAACAGGATTGGGTGGCTGGAGTGGACTTGCGCAGGAGGTAATTAGCATTGTGATCTTATATCTGACAAGTTGTCCACTTGCCCTATGTTGTATATTTCTTCTCTTAACAGGACCGTCCCTTTACTCTCTCTGTGTCACATATACAAGAGGAAACACCTGTAATATCTAGATCTAATGATTCAGCAAAAAGTATAGTAGGTGGCAGGGTTTCTATGGTTTCCCAACAGTAGTATAACTTTGACGTAGGTTGCTGTTATTAAACGGATAAGCGCTAAGGTCCAATCCTTCAAGAACTTAGTTTCTTAGCTTTCCATCCATACCATTAAAGACATGGAGGTAGGAACTTGAACAGCTAGCTTGTTTCTTCTACCATCAGGCATTTGATGTTTAGCTAGTTAAATTTGTTTCGAGGTACTCCCATTGTTGCATAGAAGGGAACGATGCTTGGTGATTACCCCAAAGCGCTTTGGTTGCTCTGAAGCATTTGGAGGATCACACAACACGACTAGCGAGTAGAGCCAAGCCCAACTGTTTCAGTCATTACAAATTTCCTTTAGACCTCTTCCTTTTTATAATAGTGATGTTTGGGTCAACTTGCACATACCTCAACTAATCCACCTGGCAGCCTGCTAGCCTACAAGCACAGGTACTAAGTAAACTTGCCACCAAGGTTGGAGCAGGTAGATTCACACTAAGTGTTAGCCAGTGGCGGAGGCAGAATATTCATCCAGGGGGTTTAATAATAGGTCGGGCGACTAAGGAAAAGACTAACCTTAACTCCTACTCGCTCTATCATGGCTCTTTTAACATTTCTTTAATTTTTTGTTCTGCACCAGCGAGTTTTTTAAAAACATTTTGTGCATTTTTAAAATACCATCTTGATTTTCTAAAAATATTTTGTGCATTATAAGAATATCTTCTTGATTTTCTTAACAAATCACTTATTTTGAAACACGTTTAAAAGACCAAAAAACACTTAAGAACATGGAGAGACTAAATACTTGTTTCTTCATAAAATGAAATTTTCATAATTTTAATTCTATGTATGAAAGCACAAACTTTTTCATTGAAAATCTTCAATCATTATGTAAATATTTATAGTCTTCAAAAAAAAAAAATTGTTAAATTTGTGGAGACGTCCAATGCGAAGGAAGATTTTTTTACAAATTTGTCCTATCTTTCAAAACTTAGTTCTAACACTAAATGATATAAAAGGATTTTAAATAGTAATAAAAGTTCATATCTATGTTTTCGATGTCCAAAATGCTTTGTTGAATCGAGGATATCGTGTATTTAAAGTTGATTAGTTAAACAAATAGGAAGTTAATAATTTTTTTTTAAAATTTTAGGGTGATATTAGTAGGTTATATAATAAGAAAGAATTAAATTTAATTATGACTCATAATTCATTTTATAAAACATTATTGTTATGGGAAACATTGTGTGGAGAAAAAAATTACCAGTTCAAATATATTACAACAATTAAATTTGATATGTTCAAATAAATAAAAACTTTACCATAGTTAAGCATAAAGCAAAGAAGACAAAAAATAAGTGAAGGAGTTTACTTTTATTAATGCTAGGAATGTAATTTAGAAAATGGGAATTTAATAGCTATTAATTATTATCTTTCTTATTCTTTATAATAATTCATGATTCACAAGAAAAAGTATCCATTGTAAGATGGTTGTGGCACGTGGGTAAACTAGAGACCTCTTGCAACATTTGAACCCCTTGACCGCTGAACCAAGCTTCAAGTCTATGTTGAGGGGGTTCATTTTATAATATCTATACCTAAAATGAAGATTTAACCTTATATATATGATGTAATTTTTTCGCGAAGGGGGTTCGGTTGAACCCCTGACCACCACATAGCTCCGCCCCTGGTGTTAGCTAGGGATTTGAACCTCAAATCTCCACATTTCTTTTAGATCCTTATTGCAAAATATATATTGCCTTGCAATAAAGATGGTCTAGATGAACGTACCATTACTGATTTTTATCATCCTTGAGGCATTTTATTATTGAAACTCTGTAGCCACCTTTACCTAAGCTGAGGTTTGATTAGAAACAACCTCTCTACCTTCACGGGGTAAGGTGTACGTACACACCACCCTCCCCAAACCCCACTTGTGGGATTACACTGGGTATTTTGTTGTTGTTGTAAACTCTGAAGCCACCCAACTTGTTGTCTGACTGTACATGATTAACCAAAGCACTGCATGTCGGATGAGAAGGATCTTGTCACTGACTTAATAATATCAAGTGAAGCAGCTAGTGGCCTAATGCCCAGTGAGCTCTAAATGGTTCCTGAAATGCATAATGCTGCTCGATATAATACAGGATATATTTAACTTTTATGCATACTATTGGTGGGAATTGCTGTGAGAATTTGATAGAGAACAAGTGAATGTATTGTGTACAACGGAAATTACTTTGGACCAAAATGGTTAACACGTTACATGTGTAGCTAATACTCAGACCACCAAGCCGAGTTACTTCTATTGTATGAAAATGGTGAATATATGACAAATAACCTTGCTTTAGAATTCATTTAGAATTTGTATTTACTGATGAACTTGATTCTTTCACATTTATGCACTTTTAATAATGTCTTTGCTGAATTTTATGAATCATTGAAGTACGCTGACTTTGTAATGAACTTGGAAAATATCCTAGATGAAAATATTTCAATTTCTAGTTTCTGTTAGCCTCTTGGGATGTTACATTATGTGCACAGACATGCATGTTATTACTTTTAATAATCAACTTTTCTTGTTTTCTTTGTTGGTATTTACTATTTGGATTGGTTTGGGTTTATCTGAGTTCTGTGTCATGATGATTTTTTTAAAATATTTTGAGGTCACTAATGAAGGTTCACAAGGATATCAACAAACCTAATAGGTAACCATTGTATGTACACAAGAAAGTGCATAAGTTAGTGGAAGTTAGTAAGATCAACAACTGGTTGAACAAAACAAAGATCATTAGTATCTTTATTGCATAATGGTGGTCATAATTGCTCTACTCGCAGCACGACAAGAGGACAGCTCCTTTCCCTGTACCAAGTTCAGAAACTGGTTCTTTGCTTTGTACAAATAATGGATCCTGGAATTCCTCCTTTTCAATTGCATGTTAATGTCCAAGAGTCCATAATGAAGGTCTGGACAGGGTTAGCTGGAACCAACATTGACAATTACCGAACCTGAGATTAGTTTGCCCAGTCTTTGCCTGCAAAAGTTGGATAGTAAAGGTTTAGATGTTGAGATGATGATTGTTCGAACTAGCTGAGTCATTTAAATTCGTAAAGGAGAGGATATTCTGCTGAGATGATGTTTTGTTCAAGTTTGGGACTTCTCTTGGTTCTTGTGATTACTTCCTATGTCAACTTTTATCCAATATCATCAGAAGATGGTTATTGTTTGAAACAAGAATGTAAGGGATTCTGAAGTTTTTGACTTGCATTCCATGTAATACTGAATCCACAAGGATGTGAATACGATTGACTATGGACATACAATTTGGCCAATGTTAGGTAACATGGCTGACATGGATGTCTAATTTTGCTGTTTCCCGAACAGCTTTGGAACAGTTATGTTCTTTCAGTGGTGGTACTGTTATCAGTTTCTCCATCTAGATGTCAATGTTCAAATTAAAATGTTAGAATGTTGACAACCCAAAAGAATATGGATGGACCCTTGCACTACAGAATTGGCCCACTAAAAATTTGGTTTTTATCATTTCTTTAGGCATAGTGGCCCGCAGATTAGAACATGAAATTCATTGGTGACAGTGTGAAGTAGATACTTGAGATTGTAGAACTGTTTGAGTTGCTATATAAAGTGAGCAAATCGTTTTGGCAATTGGCATGTGAGATACAATGTAATTCAATCTGTCACTAGTTAAGCTTTATAACTGTGTGCATCTTTAGTTTGCCCATACTGGTGATGCATTTGATAATTGATTTCTAATCTATAGATTTTTTTGTCTTTTTGCCTCTTTAAGTGTCAAGCACTTTGTGTCGTGTGTTAACTGGTTTCTTTAGTTTTCCTCCCACTTATTATGTTTATTTATTTGTGGCAGAGATTAAGTGGAGCTCCTGGAATGTCAATGGACTGGCACGGGGCACCAGCAAGTCCTAGTTCATACACTGTGAAAAGGATATTGCGCTTAGAAATTCCATTAGAAACTTACCCAAATGTAAGGGTTTATTTTTCACACACCGGTTATCAGTGCTATATAGTTTAATTTGGGGCCAATGAACCCTTGCTGAACTAACTTCTCTGTGGATTTCAGTTCAATTTTGTTGGGCGACTTCTCGGTCCTAGGGGTAATTCCTTGAAACAGGTGGAAGCTACTACAGGATGTCGTGTGTATATTAGAGGAAGAGGGTCAATAAAGGACCCGGATCAGGTAATGCTAGTATTCTATTCTATCTCAGTTCTGTTGAATTGTCTGATTGATTAGCTCTAGCTGCATATGTAATTATCAGACGTACGAGTGTCCAAGTCTCCGAGATGCTTTTATTGAGTACAACTTTCTTTCATAAGTAGTTCAGAACAAAAACATCTCATGTGTTTTCATCATCTCAATCAGATTGGTGATCTAAGTTAATGCTTGGCCCGCAGAACTTCCACAAACTATGTTCATCTTCCTTTTTTATTAATATCTATACAGTTTTATGGCCTTGCTTCTCCCAGTATCTTCATATAAGAAGGATTATATTAAACTTGTAGCCTAGGTCAGTAGGTCATCAGGGGTAGGTATGATGTAGTTCACCATTCTATTTGATTATCGACGGGAGACAAAGTGCCGTTGATTTGTGTTATGGACCAAAATTGCGTAGGAATAGTTTTATCTATACAGATCAATTAGTACCAACTTAGACTCACGCCTCTGCAGTAGACTGTAAAGTTGTAGCTCTGCCAATATCAACTTGCTCCTTCGACTTCCTGTAGATCAGATATTTAGTTTTGAAGATTTTTATTTAACTAACTTAATAGGCATTTATGCGAGCTGTTCTCTGGAGTTCTAATGTATTTTTATGTTTGATAATCTCAAGGAGGAGAACCTGCGTGGAATACCAGGATATGAGCACCTGAATGAACCACTCCACATTTTAATTGAGGCGGAATTACCAGCCAATATCGTGGATATTAGATTGAGACGGGCACAAGAAATAATAGAGGAGTTGCTCAAGCCAGTGGTATGTATCCTGATTTAATTCATCGCTTAGCACATTCAGGAGTTATGCTACTAATTGAGTTGCCATGATTCTTTTTATATCTTTGATATCATCCCGTTCCTCCCAAAAAGGATACAACTATCAAAATATTCCTCCATCTGGCACTACCACAAGTTATTGTATAGTACACAAAAGTAATTAATAGAAAAAGTATTTGAAACTTAAGCTTCGTCTCTATGTTCTCTACATGTTGAAAAATCATGTGGCGGCTTCTAGTCTGGTCTTATCTTATTTCGTTCACATTTTATTAGGCACATTTCAATAAAAACCAAGATAAACCAGTTTATATTTTCACATAATTTTTACTGCCTCATACTTTGTACAATGCTACGATTTACAGGACGAGTCACAGGATTATATAAAGAGACAACAATTACATGAACTTGCCATGCTAAATTCAAATCTCAGAGAAGAGAGTCCTGGACCAAGTGGCAGTGTCTCTCCTTTCAATAGTGGTGGATTGAAACGTCCCAAGACTGGTCGTTGAGAAGTTCAGACATTCCATTTCTTGATCTCATATCCGCGTACCTACCTAAACTCGAGATATGAATAGAGAAAGAGGTCCCTTGCGCGGGTGGCGTTGTGGTTGGCCTGTGGATTTTATTTATTTTTCCAGCAGAAGAAACAGAAAGAAAGGGAATATATATTATATACAGAAAGAATACATTCTTGTGGGTTATAGTTGGATCTTTGGATTAATTTTTGGTCATGCCAGTTGTTATTAACTTCTTCTATTGGATTTATTTATGTGTTTATTAATTGTTGTATGAAATATTATATTACTGTCTCATAATTGTGCTAGTGGTTTGTAAGCCTATAAGTATTTTTTCGAGTATAATCCTTAAATTATCAGTCATTAGCTCTAAATGTTAAAAAATGATCAGTTGAATGATCCCATTTTCCAGTCCCCTTTAGCAAATCATAGGCATTTTTTTGTTTTCGATTCGGTGCCTGCATTGGAGTTTTGACTATATTCAGATCGAGAGTACTGTAGGGCTTATTTTCAGAGGTGACGCTCCTAATAGGATTTTCTCCATACTCACGATTCGAACTTGAGATTTCACCATTGCACTATTACCCATTTTACCCATTGTTTAGAATGGGTCACCCAATTCTTAGGAAGTATTTTAACCTTTATTTGGTCAGGGGCAAATCTAGGGGACAGACGGGTGTACACTCGAATCCGCTCAGCAAAAATTTACATTATATATAGAGAGAGAATTCCCTGTACACAAGATTAGAGGTTGGTTTAGTGATTTAGGAAGCCTCAATTTTTTTTTATTTTGAGGTTGTAAGGTCATTCGTTTAAACATTATATTTTATTTTTTGAACCCCTATTATTTGCATATTATTATTATTAGATTTTTGTATGTTTTCTTTGTAACTGCTTATATGGGGAATATTTTAGGTGCTTTTTAAAAATATTCTACTATTTAGAGAAAATATCCCAAATAGAATAGCTTTGGTGGCTTAGACAAATCTTTTGTGATGTTGATGTTGTGGGTTCATGTATCATCATTCTACATTAGCAGTTTAGGTTTGATTTCAGTGAAAAATCAACAAAAAAACAACAACTCAACTTTGACTTTCAGGGCTAGTTTGGCACAGGGGATAATAATTAATTTCGAAATTACTTTTAGAATGAATTTATTCATGATTAGTTGAGTTAAAATCATCAGATAACTTATTTTGAAATTGCAATGACAATCCTAAAATAAATAATCTCGGAATAACTTATTCTCTGACCAAACGAGCTGTTAACATTTAGCTAGTTGCCAAGCACCAACAGAGGCGTATCTAAAGGGAGTTCTGTGGGTTCACGTGAACTCATGCTCCCCTCTCTAGATCATATATAGTAGTGTTATATTTTTCAAAAAATATTTAAATATAGAGGCGTAAACCCACGTTAAAAGTAGCATATAATAATACGATGATGATTGGGTGCACCTCTTTAAGCAAAGATAGAAATTTAAATCTTATATCTATCTTATTTTTTTAGTAACACTCCTCCAAGTGGTTATCGTTAACACTTTTGGCGTTTCAATCATTTTTCCTTTTGTTTTTTTTTGCTTTAATCTTTCAAATTTTTCAAGAGTGTTACATTGGAAATTCCTAAAAAAAATTTAGCTCTGTAAAATTTTTATATAATTAAATCAAATGTGTATATGAAAATTTAAAACTAGTAGTATTATATACGTTGGACCTATAACTTTTAAAATTTAACGGTTCAATGTTAAGAACGTAAAGGTAAAATCGATTAAATTTATATCTTAGATGCATTTTTCCGTAATAATACACCCATCCTTTCGAAATCCTGAATACGCGTCTGAACACCAAAGTCCAAAAATGCAGCGTGTGCTGGTTATATACATATTGCTTGTTGAAAAAAACAAAATAAAATACATGTTGCTTTCAGTTTTGTTTGTTTGTTTTTTTAATTGGGAAGAGGTTGAAGTAATTTTTTTTTTGGTTTCATTTTGTACAATGTTATTTAATTATACACAATTCTAAGAAAATGACTTTTTGTGACATTTCTATACTTTTAAGAATCTAAACGGGAGAAAATGACCATACATTAATCTGATCTAGTTGTATCATTTTAAGATATTTTACGTATAAAAATAAAAATATTTTTAAATATTTGACATAAAATTTTAAAAAGTATAATAAAATTACAAAATTAGTTCACTGTATATTTGTATGTCAAATTCTGAGAAAGCGAATTGTAAAAGAAAAACAGAAATGTATATCTTTATTAAGTTTAAAATGAATTAAATCATCAGAGTCGGATGTAGAATATTCATCGAACAAACTAGAGAGAAACAAAAAGAGCATGAATGACAATTGTTTACATTAATTCAAATACAAAAGTACATCACCATTTATAAATCACTAAAAAAATATATGTTATTTTTCTCATAAATACTAAATTAAAAGAAAATTAAGTAATCTACGATCAATATACAATCTAAAGAGAAAAATAAACATTTTAAAATATAAACAAAAAAAATTATTTTATCACTATATAAAATATACAATAATAATTTTTTTCAAAATATTAAATTCATAAACTTATATTCTAAATCCGCCTGGTAATTAGTGTAAAGCCACCCACCTTGATCAATATTGTAGTAGGTGCTGATTGATGACTGAAAAGGTCAAACCAACAACCATTTTTGCCATTCCCCATCATTAAAATTTTAATCATTTTAGGCCCAGTGGAGTCGTACCAACACCAACCATAAATCGATTCGTTTAAATTTATATGACATCAATTTAAATAAAAATTTTATATATTTTTTACATAATTTCTAAATCTACAATTAAAATTAAATTATTTGATTCTCGTCAGTCTACTTCTTGTTATTCCTTTGATACAGATCCTAATTAGGGTGAGCCTTGCTTTCCGTATCGTCATTAGTTTCCATCTATCGTTTAAAGTGTTTAACTTACTTTTTAAAACTTGAGATATAGTTCAGATTCTAGAAATGCATAAGATGTTCTTTATACTTATGCTACCAAATTTTGAAATATTTTGGAATATTACTTGTTGTTTTTCTATCGCAAGTGACCTGACTTCCCTTCGAAAGTCTCGTATGTGTGATTCTTTCAGCTTACGGGGTTCTCGGGGTGTGTGTCATCATGACCTCGGCTTTTGGATCATGACAAATTAATATCAGCTAATCTGACCAGGGTACAAGGTTTGTTCCTTATTTATTTATTTTTTAGTTTCCTACCCAATATCCAAAGTCCATATTAAAGTCCCGACTAAATCTGAATCACACACTATAACGTCGCTTCTCAAACCCAAAACATTGAATCAAGGTTAAGGCAATCCCACCGCTACACAACAACGTTGTTGGTTTTTTTTTTCTTTTTCTCACCCGGTGTCCAAAGCCCACATTGGATCTCCGACTAAATTCGGATCGCGCTTTGCAAGGCCCATTCGAGGGTGGCGCTCCCAACAGAATTTTCTCCATACCCAGGGCTCGAACCCGAGACCTCTAGTTAAGGGTGAAGCACTCCCACCAGTGCACCACAATCCACGTTGGTTTGTTTGTTTCTTCTTTGTTTTGCTGCTACGTGCAAGTTTGAAAGAGATGCTTATTTTAGACACCGTCCATTTGTCATGTTCCCCTATTGATTTTCTTTAACTTCGGCTCTGCCGCCTGTATTTATTTAGGTCATAAAGATTCCCACTTTCATGCAGATCCCCATTTTAGTCACTTTAGCCTAGTATAGCCGCTGCTGCCATCTTTTTGCTCATCTCAGATCACTTGATGTGCAGCCCCTGAACACATCTCTTCATAAAAGGTAACCCCTTTTCCTTTTCTTGATTTATTGTTGCATCTTTTTGTTGCGTGTATGTATATATATTATTTGTCTCAAAGAAAGAGTCTTTCTTGATCTTTTAGTGAATCTGAATCTTTGTTTGTTGATGGGATGAATAATATAGCCGTTACTTTCTATTTTCCCATTTTATTAGGTTGGTTGGTGGAAAATGGTGGCGATGTCTCAGCTTCGTTGTTCTCCTCTTACGGGTTACTATCAGAATCATAATCAAAGTCGTGATCTTTCTGGTGTTTCAGCCAGATTTTGTGATGATAGGGTCTGTTTTAACCCTTTGAAAACTGGGGATATTGTGTTTAAACAATTGGATCACCTGAAGTATCAAGTTCCTTGTGTTGGTGTTGGTGGAGGTGATGGAGGAAGTATTGGGATTGGAAGGGGTAGTGGGGGTGGTGGTGGGGGTAGTGGTGATTGGAGTAAAGGTGGAGATTCAGATGATTCAAAGTCTTCTTTGGATAGTATTGGACCAATTGGTGCTTTTGTTAATGGCTGGAGATCAAGGGTGGCTGCAGATCCACAGTTTCCTTTTAAGGTTCTTATGGAGGAATTGGTTGGTGTAAGTGCTAATGTTCTTGGAGATATGGCGTCAAGGCCTAATTTTGGGCTTAATGAATTAGATTTTGTGTTTTCGACGCTTGTTGTTGGTTCGATTATGAATTTTGTGTTGATGTATCTGTTGGCACCAACGGCATCTGCTTCGATCCAAACTCTCCCTTTGATGTTCGCCAGTTGTCCACCGAGCCACATGTTTCAGTCTGGTTATTATGGTTTATTGAGTAGGCTTGGTACATTTGTGTACAAAGGAACTCAGTTTGCTGCAGTTGGATTTGCAGCAGGGCTTGTTGGGACTGCATTATCTAATGGTTTAATCAAGTTGAGGAAGAAGATGGATCCGAATTTCGAAACACCAAACAAGCCACCTCCTACACTTTTGAATGCAGCAACATGGGCAATACATATGGGTATCAGTAGTAATTTAAGATATCAAACCCTTAACGGTGTTGAGTTTGTGCTAGCTAAAGGTCTTCCTCCTTTGGTATTTAAGACCTCGGTTATTGCTTTGAGATGCGCGAATAACATTCTTGGGGGAATGACATTCGTCATGTTAGCAAAGTTCACAGGATCACAGAAAGCGGATAAACCAGATGAAGGAAAGGTTGTTCGCGTTGAAGACACACTAGTTGGAGAGAAAGAAAGGTCGCTGGACCAGAATGACAGTATGCATACTGCTGATGCTGCTTCAAAGTGATTATCAATATTTGTTTCAAATAGACGACAATCCAAAACCGGTTCCCTCCTTCCCTCCCTCCCGGTAGAGCCATTTACCCGCTGTTCTCTTACTATGATCTATAAATAAAAATGAACTTTGCTGTCTTTTTAGTCCAAGAAATAGTCTTTCTGACTTCTTGTAGGAGCTTGGAGTGTGTCAGCCATGTCTAACAAAACAGGAGTTTGCTCATATTGATTCGAGGATTTGTTTTCTGTTCCTTTGTGTGGTTTACGATGACATGTTATGTGATCTACAGATGACATTACTTCAAAACTAACGAATTTCCCTGTTTTGTTGTATGACTCTTTTTAGCAATAGCTTAGATAATATTTTTCTTTCTGGTAATGATGTTGGATTGATAACAAGAGGGTTCATCATTTATATAGATAAAAATATCGACCTTCTATATATACAGTGTGATTTTCTGGCAATGAACCCCCTTCCGCCCCTTTAGCTCTGCCGTTGTCTGCTTGTTGTCAGTTGTTTTGAGGAATTGGTTGGTGCAAGTCCTTGCAAACAAATATCAGTACCTATCTCAGTCCATTTTGTTAAGTTATGATTATGCTGGCAGCCTCCATGTATCCAATTTTTGGATTCTGATAGAATACACATACTAATTGAGTTGATACAACATAAGTCAGAACTCAGAAGGCTATGATAAAGAGGTTTCTGTTAACAAATCCTTGAAATATACATATATAAAACAGAAGCTATATGGTATAACTCTCTATTCTACATGCTATTTTTTCTAGTACAAAAGATGAGCAACTATTGTCTATTCTGTTAGCGAGGCATAGTAAGACTGACACCACTGATACTGTAAGCTCCCAACACATTGGAGGACGATAAAAACGCGTCCTTGCTAGTGCAATCAGAAAATGAAGACGACGTCTTTGGTTCGTTAAATTTTGCTTTAGAATCTACTGAATCAGCGTCAATATCTGGCATCAGATTGAGAATAGACTGAATAGTTTCCAGCTCCCTGACCACATCCAACATTGAAGGTCTGTCTTCTGGTTTGTCTTCGCAACACTTAAGGGCCAAAGCTACAAACTTTTCCACACATTCAGAAGGATAAGATCCCATTGTACTGTCCATAACTGAGAACATCTTCTCAGAGCCATGAGCCAAATTTACCTGCCATTGATGGTACAAGGGACTATTAAACACGGTGGAGCTATATTTGAGGTGTGAAGCTTCATAGCAGAAAGAAATGCATTGCGTAAAAGTTATGTTCACATTTCCCCTAGCCCTTCTCTGCCCAGAGGAGGACGCACCATAAAAAATGTAGGGTTCAAACACAAAGTATAACATACATATGTAAAATCACTAAAATATATCAACAAAAAATAAATTCTAAAAGCATCATTTCAAAAGTGCGACATGTAGTGTGTTCCATGGTAAGAACTAAGAGCATTACAAGTTTAATTCACGAATCTGCCTCTATCCCTACCCTTGCATCAGTCGGGAGTATTTCACTTTGTGTGTGCGGATAAATCATCTATCAAACATATGCACGCGATAAGACATGGAAATCGGGAAGTTAACAATGAGAGAAATACCTCGCGGACAATGTTTTTTCCATGTGAGATGGGACGCATTCCAGTTAAGATTTCTAGAAACACAACTCCAAGGCTATAAACATCACTTTTATCCGTCAATTTACGGGTCAAGAAGTATTCGGGATCTAGATAACCCTGCATATACAAGTAGAGTCTCAATACATCAAATTTAAATGGTACGAGTGAGGTCAAATAGAACATAATGATGTAATGAAGGACTTACAGGTGTTCCCTTCACAATAGTTGAAACATGATTAGGTAATACACCTTCATCATCCTGGACAGGTGCAAGCCTAGACAATCCAAAATCAGCAACTTTAGCTGTCATTTTTGAGTCAAGAAGAATATTGCTGGCTTTGATATCCCTATGGAATATAGGTGGATGAGCTTCTGTATGGAGGTAAAGAATGCCCTTTGCTGCACCTAGTACGATCTCCAATCTTGTTGCAAACGACAAGGTTCCTTTACAATTAGCTGTCAAAAAATGGTATCAAGTGTTACAACTACAAAAATATACAAAGTGGTGTCTGGGGAGGGTAGAGTGTACACCTTGCCCCTACCTTAGAGGTAGAGAGACTGTTTCTGATAGATCCTCGGCTCGAGGGAAAAATAGTCCAAAGCAGTCCAGAAAAAGAAGTACAAGAAACAACACATAGTAACAAAAGCAACAGATAGTAACGGAGCAGTAACTACAACAAAATAATCTAGATTAGGTGATATCAATATAGACATACAGTTATTAGATCAAAGTTTGCTTCTTGACATCTGATCTCCATCTATAGACTTAAAAAATAATGATTAAGAGCATATATTACCAGTCTACTGTACCAGTTCAAAGATACTGCTACTATTTGTTTAAGGAACATAGAAAGGTGGCCTAGTGGTGGTAGATTTGGAGTAACAAACTTGGTAATCAAAGTTGGAACGCCAACAGAGGTGATCCATCTACCTAAACCTTGGAGGACGGAGTTATCTGATATTTGTGCTAGTGGGAGGTAGCACGTATTTAATAGATTAGTCAAAGCGCAAGCAAGCTAGCTTACACAATTATTAGAATAATGATAAATATCAAATTCCTCTCCTGGCTCTATAGCTTCCCTAACAAAAAATAAAGCAGATGAAGATGATGGATCAGAATGAACCTGGGAACTGTTTCCTTACCAGAAAGCCAGTTTCGCAAAGTTCCATTGCACATGAATTCATAAACCAGCATCTGCAAATACATAAACAGGAACATGCTAATTGCTTCACATGGATGATATACTAAAGAGATGTCAGAACGAATGACAAAAGATTGCCATGGAGCAAAAAAGAAGCTATATCATACAATGTGAGCCTGAACTACACATATGACCGGGGAAAGCATCAACATGATGAATTGCATGTTAATGAGTAGATTCAAAAAGATTTGGAATTTTGAAGTTTTGAGGTTTATCATACCTGTTCTCCTTCTTCATCACAGTACCCTAGCAATGAAACCAGATTCCGGTGATGTACCCTTGATAACAAGGATATCTCTGTCAAAAATTCCTTTTGCCCTTGTACTGATCCTTCTTTTGCTCGTTTGATAGCAACAACTGTTTTGTCAGCTAAAATTCCCTTAAAGACAGCCCCATATCCTCCTTCACCAACTTGATTTGAGTGATCAAAGTTGTTAGTGGCCAAGGTCATTTCTCTGAAAGTGAAGCTTCTAAGGCCATCCAATTTTATAGAGAGCTTTGCGGCTGGCATTATGAAATTAAACATTTTATGCTTGTCAATTTTGCGGAAAGAATTGAAAGAAACATATTCTTATGAAGTAAAGGTAGCTTATAACCAAAATGAGAGAACTTACATAGCCGTTTCCTTGATAGGATGCTTCGGTATTTGGCATGTCGTTTTTTGATTAACACAGTTAAAATTGCTGAAACAAATGCAGCAAAAACACCTGATACAATGATAGCTATGATAGCACCTTTGTTTTTTTGTATAGCTTGAATATCAGGATTCACTGCAGAAAAACACGGATCATATGACAAACCAAAATTCTGAGGAAGGAAGATATTAATCATGATAACAAAGATTAACCATGAAGCGCTGAGAACTTACAGTAGGAATAAGGTCCCTGCAGAGTGAAACTAAGGAGCTCATAAGGTCCAAAAAGGTCAACTACAGAGATTTCCCAATATTGCAAAATGTCGCTGATACGAATGACCTCACTTTTATTAAATGTACTGACCCCAACTACTGGGAAAAGCTTCAATTGCATTCGTAGACGAGGTCCTTCTTCCCAAGAATTTGACTCAATCAACATTTGGTAAAGGTCCAAATGAAGATCTCTAGTCATATACTGCTCAAATTGACGCACATATGGATCAAAGTAAGAAAAACTAGGACTTTTCAGCCGCCAGCCAACTATGAGAGGTGAGGCACAAGTGCAAGGAACAGGTGAGTTTGGAACATATTCATAATAGTTATCCTTTGGGCATGCAGCAATAGGACAAGCACCAGTTACAATCACTGAGTTATTCGTCTTATGTTCTGCTCCGGCTTCAGAGCCACAGAACTTGACGATGTTTCTTACATTCTCGTTTCTGCAGACAGGATTGCCCTGCAACCTGAAAATAGTCTGATAACGTCAGGAGCAGAAGAATCGCCAAAAGTTAGTACAAATCACTTACTGATCAGGCACATAATGTCTTTTATTATTGAAAATGTGGACATGAAGTGATAGTCAGATCATAAAATGAGTAATTCAATGGCTTCTCTTAGGTTTTGTCGATGGAAAGAAAAACCTTACCTTAGAGTGACATTCAGAGGAGGTTCAAGAGTACCCGAAATGTCCGAAAGTGAATTATTCCGAAGATCACTAGGTTTGCAAAGAAGATAGAAGGGTTAATAAGACTCCTCCATATAAATCCAGACTTCTGTGTAAATGATAGTACATTTCAAATCAGATATTTGATGTTACAATTTAGCTTCAGGTCTTACATCAACAGCGACGACGTTGAAGTAGACTTGCTTTGCCAAATGTCGGTAGAAAAGGAACCATTCAAAAGGTTGTTATCCATTGTCCTGTAAAAAGTTCGTCGGATCAATTTGTTATACACAATATTGAGCTTTGAAATGTTAAAGAAACAGTACTAAAGAGAAAGTATTACAAGACACAGTGAAGATCCTCACAGTTTCTGCAACAAAGGAAGAGATGAAAAACTCTTCGGAATAGATCCATCAAGACGATTGTGTGACAGAATACTGCATGAGAATGTACGACAACACATTAGATTAGGGAAAATGACAGGAAAAACACAGAGAAATGTGCAATCATGATAAAAATTATGTTTAACTTGTGTTATGGATGTAGGGCCTAACTCAACCCCAAAGGCTAGCTCTTTAGTAATGTTTCTTAAAGGGCTGATGTAGAACTCTTCACAACATGAGATAATGAACTAACACAAAATATGGCTGAACTAAGACGCTAGATATATGAAGAAATCTGTAGCATGAAATAGAAAGCATACATAGCTGTCATATTGTTGGAAAGCTTATTTGGTAGAGATCCAGACAGTTGATTCCAGCTGAGATCACTGTACAAACAGTAAGCAAGAAGTGTTAACATTATAAAAGATCTTATAATCATGTAGCATGAAGTATAAAGGTCACAAATCAAAGGGAACAGAAGAAACAATTTCAAAACTTGAACTTACAGATAGTGTAGACTCGGTACTCTGCTAAGATCAGGAATGGATCCTCGCAATGTGCAATTTCTGAGACTTCTGCAATATTATCAGAAGCATTGAATCTCCATTTGATTAGGTGACAGTAGTATTCAACAATTACATCTTATTCTATCTACCTGACCCGTCATAATAAGATGTCCTGAACATTCTCTCTTTCATATACATTGTGCACAATGAATATATGCTTATGTTTGTACATATTATTTACTATTCTTGTCCTTCAAATGTAAAACTTATAATGCTGAGTCATAGAGAATAAGAGAAGAACAAAAGAGAGGAACATTTTCAAGGAGCACTTACAGTTTCACTAATGATGACATGTTCCCATAAGAAGCTGGAATCTCGGAACGGCTGAAATTATTGTTATCAAGTTGTCTGCATAAGAAAATTCAGAACTTCATCATAAATTTCAACCCATGCACTTCTCAGTGGAACTGCAAATGGCATAGCAGTTATTGTATGACAAGGATTACTATACTTGTCTTATGTAAAATCAATTTTTTAGCATTGAATATTACAAGCAAAGATTATCAATGAGTTTTATAATCAACAGAAAGATCTGAAGATAATAGTTAGAGGGTTCTGAGGATAGATCTATAACGAAATGTTCTTCAGCTTCAGTTGTTCGGTCATTTGGCCAATAACACCACTTCAACTAAGACAAACATAGACAGTCTCACTCATAGGTAGTAAGGAATCAGCATTCCTTCAAATTTATAGCTAGTTACTTCAGAAAGTTCAGTTTAAAGTTGTCCCTGAATAACGATTGTTTCTTGTAACGGTATAGTTATACCTCTTGAGCAAGATACAGCTAATGAAAGTTACATATGAGGTTCAATATATGCATATCATATATGTGTGTGTGAGTAGGGACATACATTATTCGAAGATGCGGTAATATTGAAAACTCAGGAGGAAGGTATCCTGAAAGATTGTTGTTGTCCATAAGCCTGTTGACAAAAAGAAAGTATCATCACAAAAACATTACTCCGTTAGTTTACAGACATCAGCAGAGATGCAGGTCATTTTAGAAGTTACAAAAACGTGCTTCACACTAACCTCTACTGAGATTATGCATGCCTATTGAAGAAGAGAAACTAAGAAACTTACATGTGAAGCAGAGTGGACAAATTGGAAAGCTCGGGAGGGATTTGGCCAATCAGTGTGTTGTTGTTGAAGTGGCTGTAGACACATGATATATCACATAAGATTACAAAGGTAGAACCTTAGACTTGTTCCACTGTTTAAAACAATCAAATGAGTTGCACTTACATATGTTGGACACTGTTTAAATTGGAAAAGGATTTAGGAATTCTTCCGGAAATCTGGTTCTCGTCTATCTGGAATATTCTCAGGTTCGGAAGATACCCAAGCTGATCAGATAAAGATCCTGAAAGTTTGTTTCCAGTCAAGAGCCTGCATGAACATAATTCCGAAGGGATTAAACCAATCGACATAGTCATGATCTTTCCAAGCATTAGGCTTTACTTCTTCTTGAAATAATCTTACATTAAGCACAATTTTTAGGAGAAATTCAAGAAAAAAAAATGTTCCTCTATGCTATTCAGTGGCAGATGAAGCATGTAATTAACAGGTTCAACTGAACTCAACATTTTCGACACAAAGCACAGTGGCAAGAACGTAAAGATTGGAACCTTCAAACTTAAAATCATAAATCCGCCTGTCTCTATCCAACATAAAGTATATCACCATCATAGCCAAATGATTATCTAGATCTCCTCGATGAGATAGTTCAGGGTTCAAAGCATTCGGGGAAACATGTAGGGTGACTGCAAAATCAAGAAGATGGGACCCAAAAAAAAAACGGATCAAATTTCGTTCAACTTACAAAAGTTTCAAAGACTTGATGTTTCCAATTTCTTCCGGTATACTCCCAGTCAAATCATTCCACATGAAATTCCTTTCAGAAAGAGAATTATAAAGATAATAATAAGTAAACCAGATAGAAAAATCAGTAAAACTCTACTATATCTTAATATCAAAATATCTGTACAATGTAGTAATATGTGTAACAACTCACAGAAAATGAAGATGAGATAGTTGTCCAAGCTCAGGTGTTAAACTTCCAGAAAGATTCATAGCCATCATACGGCTGCACAAAGGGGGAATATAATATGCTTAATGTGTCATGCATCGCCCTCACACAAGAATACAAGATAGTCATAGTAGTAAAGACACGTCTTTTGCTAGAGTTTACAACTAAGTGCTCTAATTTATGAGTTAACTTAGTTATTCACGCCATTGTCGTTAGCAAACTGTTGAGGTGAGCTTAAATTGGTTTTGATGATCAAAAAACAACTACGAAAGAACCAGGTCCCTTGGAGATACTAGTTATGCTGCTAACTGGATTGCAGGAGTATTATGCAGATATCGAAAGAACCAAGTCTCTTTTTTTTTTTTCTGTTAATGCTAGAGGAACTCCAACTTGAAACATAATGAAAGGTAATTTCTTAACCACAACCAGAAGCAAAGAGGTAAATTTAGACCTTTTTCCTGATATATTCTTACACGTGAAATCTACCGCACTGGAACTCGATTAAAGATACAAAGATTTCTAACATCAAGAGTAGTTTTATGGCCCAAACTAGAGGTGTACATAGGCAAGGTTGGTTCGGGTTTTTCAAACACCAACCCAAGCTTTGCTAGAGTAAATTGGCTTTGAATCTACCTAATTACAACAACAACAACATACTTAGTGAAATCCCGGGGCTTGGAGAGGGTAGAGTGTGTGCAAGTCTTACCACTACCTCGTGGAGGTAGAGAGGCTGTTTTTGAAAGACCCTCGGCTCAAAAGCAGCAATTCTAGGTATAAAGAAGAAGAAAACATAACAACTGATAATAGAGAAGAATATAATAACATACAGTTCCTTGACATGCAAGTAGCCATTGGCTCCAACTTTGTTGAAACAATGAATTCCTGTCCAGTTAGATGTACATGGATCACCCTTCTCCCAATCTTCCAGGTACTTCATATTATCAACCAAACCATTCTTTATAGATACCAAAGCTGACACTGCAAAAAGAATGACATATTTCTAAATTTGAAAACAATTTAACTAGAATGACAAACTTTTATAAGCTGCATAAATATTATGCATGTTTAAGACCACAACTTTCAAAAAAATTATAGACACACGAATGTTATGAAATCTTCAAGACTATAAATTTCAAAATAAGATTTCATTTTTTTTCTTAAATTTTATGCTTAATTAAATTACGTCATACTATTAATTGGAACGGAGGGAGTAATATTAACGGATTGGAAAATACAAGAATTGGAGAGAACGAACTAAACTCACTCCAGACTCCGGAGAGCTAAAATTGGTGGTGTCCAACAATTTTGGCCATAAATTTTCATCTTGAACTCCCGAAAACATGTTTGGCCATAAAATTTCGGATTTTCAAGAACTTGAAAAACAACAAAAAGGTGTTCACTCCAAATTTACTCACGAAAAGTCAAAAACAATTCCAATTTGTATTCATGATCAAACATAACTCCACAATTTTCAAATATCATTTTTCACTTTGAAAGCAAAAACTACTTTTTTTTTTTGTTTTTACAAATTTCACAATAAAATATTGACAACATATCGAAAATTGGGATTCAGATCATCTCCATTTTCATTTCCTCAAGTTTTTCCTTGGATGAATTAAATGACACATAGAATTTTTTTCCAAGTTTTTAGTTTTAAAAATGTACCTATCTAGCTACTTAGATACTTATTTTATGAAATTAAAACCAAAATGCACCCCAAACATACATAAATTAATCAAAAATTGACTAGGTATACCTTCAGCAGGATCAGTAATTTGAGCAACTGTAAACTGCATCATAAAACAACAATAAATTGCTGTTATTGTAAAAACATATCCACAATATCTTACTCCTTCCATCTTCAACCAATCCCCTACATAAAAAAATATTTAATTAGTCACTTTCAATTTCTTATCTATGAAGCCTCAAAACATATAAACCCAGATACATACATGTATTGAACATATATAGAAGAGTACCATATAACTGTGTGACATATATATATATATTTTTTAAAAGTTACTTCTTAATTCATCCCCAATGGTAATTTAATAACATCGAAGTACTGAATTCAGATGAACCTCAAACCCCAAAAAAAAAAAAAGGAGAGAAATTTACCTGTTGTTTTTTTCTCTTCCTAGCTGCAAAAAATCCCAAAAGTAAAGTCAAATGGGATTTTATATATTTATATCTTATTTTAAAAGAAGAAAAAAGTTATTAAGGTTGGAGCTATTGAAGCTAGTAAGTAGTCTCTATTGTAATTGTAGCTGCTTAAAAAAATTGGATTTGGAGAGAATGGGATTAATTTTAAATTATGATGATGTATGATTTATGAAATATGAAAATATATAATAATATTATGCATGTGTTTTGGTATCAATCAAATATTTTAAAGTCATTTTCAGTATTTGGTAATTACCAAAACAGTATTTTTGTAGAAAGATTTCAGTTTAGTTTGTTACTATTATTGTTATTACTCCCTCCATTCACTCTTTTTAAAAAATTATGATTGTTGTGTTCCAAATTAGTTTTTTTTCGCACCTCGATTAAGTTCATGAGATATTTATCACCTTTCATCAATATCAGGTATTAAATAATTTTGTCCACTTTTCCGCTATTTTAAAATAGATTTTTTTTTTTACTTTTTTTTTTTTAACATATCAAGAAAAGATAATTATTTTTTCATGTTTTATTGCTGAACATCATTTACTTACTTCCTAATCATTTCTCAAGATCTAAGACGATACATCAACTAATATGAATATTAAAATAAAATACTCATAGTAATAATTATTCTCTATGCTCCAATTTATATGACCCACTTTTCTTTTTAATCGATTTAAAAAAGAATGACACATTTATATACTAAATAACAATTTAACTTTAAAAAATATTCATTTTATGCTTACTGAAATAATTTACAGTCACATAAATATCTCTAACTTATTTTAGACCACAAGTTTTAAAAAATTTTCTTTCTTTCTTAAGTATCAAGTTAAACAAACTTATATAAAATGAGATGAAAGAAGTATTTTTTTAAGGAGCATCGTAAAATTAAAAGTAGGCAAGTAAAACTGAACAAAAGGAGTAATAACAATAATCTCTAATGATTGTTTATAGCCCACAAATATGAAGCATAATGCCAGACTTATTCCAGATCATTTTTGCAATTAAAGAAGTTGGATAACACATGAGTTTAGGTGAGAAATAGATGGCAATTGCATAGTAGTCTTTGTCATGATTTGTTCAACATTAAATACAAAAACCAAAACTGTGATACAGTTAAGAGATACAGCAAAAGAGAAGTCGTCAAAGAGTTGATATATTTGGCAAAAAAAGATGACTTATTGGTATTTGGATTATATATAGGAGACATTAAAGTAATTGAAGTCTTTTTGTGCCGTTGGCTGGTGGATGCTGCTAGCCGACACTTGTAAAAAAAAAATCGGGGTGGGCAAAAGGGAAATAGAATACGAAATTCATGTAGTCAATCAACCAAGAGATGTGAAAAATGACGGAATCAGAATTTTTATTAAGGGGTTCAAAATATTAAAAAGATAAAGCTAAGCAGAGTCAACATTTATTCTATATACATAAATGTCCTTAGGATTTGGATAAACCTCTTTACTTCTACTTGACTTTGCCCTTGATCTCCGATCGAGACTTGAGTATATACATCATTCTCTACTTTTGTGTTTATGAGAAATAAAAAGACTTTCTCGTCTAAAAGTTAAAACTAATATGCTAACTCCAAATAATCAAATAGGTCAGCTTACCCCCGATTTTTTTTAAAACTATTATGTAATCGGAACTTATTAATCTCTTTTTTCTACTAATACTGTAATATCTATAGCATTCATTTGATTTAATATAGAAAAAATCACTTAATATTTTTATTCGAACATATATATATGTATAATATATATAATATGTCAAATATTTGAGAAAGGGGTATTGCTTCAATGCAGCTCCGGTATTGCTTGCACGGTATGAATTTAAATTAATCGAAATTAAATACTTAATATCAAATATTGAATGAAAAATAATAATTAGAAACTAGACAAAAAAATTAAAATGGAAATACAAGAGAGAGACGGAGATAGATAGATTGAGTAGGCAATTATCAAAGGGGAGGATGACTATTTTGTTATTGTACAAACACAGAGGGGTAATTAATGTTCTATGGCTAAATATTAATTTAATAACAAAGATTTAAGTAATTTTTTCTAAATCGTATCATGTGTAATGACATATATTATTGATAAGATACTATATATATAATTAATTCATCAACTAATTTGAAATTGCAGACATTTTGATAACATACATTTGTCTTTGATTGTGTCATTTATAGATTGAGTAGAATTATCAAAAGGGAGGATGACTATTTTGTTATTGTCCAACCTCACATAGAGGGGTAGTTAATGTTCTAAGGCTAAATATTAATTTGATGACGAAGATTTTAGTAAAAATCTCCTAATTGTATCATATGTGATTGACATATATTATTGATAAGATATTATATATATATATATATATATAATTAATTAATCAATATTTGAAATTCATTCATCAACTAATTTGAAATATCAGACCTTTTGATAACATTTGTCTTTGATTGAGTCATCTATAAATTGAGTAGAATTATCAAATGGGAGGATGACTATTTTGTTATTGTCCAACCTCACACAGAGGGGTAGTTAATGTTCGAAAGCCAAATATTAATTTGATGACGAAATTTTTTCAACAAATTCCTAAATTGTATCATGTGTGATGACATATATTGTTGATAAGATATATATATATATATATATATATATATATATATAAAAGGCTTATCGAATGGGACATATATTGTTG